>CANUEP010218969.1:0-141035 GCA_947857235.1 Jatropha podagrica
AAATTCACAACTTACTTACTTCAATGGCAACACCAATTTCCTTTGCTTTTAATCTCCAATTTCTACTTCTTTCACTTGATTCTTAAGGTTTAATTATAAATATTTGGTTTAATTCACGAAATTTGAGGTGGTTCAGTGGTAAGAAATTGAAAGAAAATGGAGAAGGAGAAGGAGAATTAGATGAAGTTGGCATGGAGATGGGAGAAGAAGAGAAGATGAGTGAAAGGTGTTGCTTGATGAATGGTAACTTTTAAGGAGAAAAGTCAAATTTGACTTCTTCATTTTATGCCAAATGAATGGCTATCATCAAGTCTCTAGTATTCTCATCCAATGGCTCTAAATATTCATCAAATAATTCTCTTGCAAATATTATTTAACTCCGCCAATTAATTAAATTAATTCCACAAAAATAATTCCTCAATTATTCCTTAACATACTACACTAGAAAATACAATTCATTAAATGTCTTAATTCTCCAAAAATATTCATGAAATATTTTCTACCCACCAAAAATATTAAATAAAATATTAAACATGCATAGTAATTTTTTCGGATGAAAATAATACCAAGTCCTAGACCGATGGTACTATTCACAGATTGGTAAATCACTATTATCAACACTGCAAAAGACTCTGAAAAGCAAACTATTATACATTTAATAGCCACCAAAACTTTTACTCCAAAAATGTTTTAAGTGGAAAAGTGTGGAGAAAATCATTTTGGGCAATCTCCTTTTAATTTCTTTATTTAAAATCATTTAAAAATAATTTTTGAGAGAGAGAAAAAATAGATTTGTGTTTATAATATTATTTACTCTCAATCCTACATTAATTTCCTAAGACTCAATATAATACTAACCAAAAATAATTCTTCAATAAACTTCATGGTCTTCAAATAAAGTCTTGGAAGTAGGAACATATTTTCTTCAATAATTCTTCATCAATAATTTCTGCATAAAATAACTTTAGTACAAAAATAATATATAAATTTATTTGATTTAAATAGTCATCAAAATCAAGAGATAAAATTAACCTTGAGGCAACATTATGGCTCCATGGTTTTTGCTAAAGGCTATTGGAAGAAGAATGCGTGATAATAAGTCAGGAGGTTCAATTATGTTTGTGACCTCAATAATTGGTGCTCACAAAGGCCTTTATCCAGGTGGTGCTGCATATGGTTCATGTTCAGCTGGAATCCAGCAATTAGTTAGAGTAAGTAAATGTGTTCATTTCTTCTATTTTCACTTGTGCGCTTGTGGATTTGCCATAATCAAGGCCACATAGTCTGGTTCAATCACTTAATCAAATAAATATTTGATTGAAGAAGCTTTCTTGGTTCCCATTGTGAAGAGATCACTTTGTTGGTTTTTTTTAAATGTTTGTGGGAACTTTTGGATGAATTTTTCATATGAATACTTTATGCTATTGACAACCATAATGAAAGGAAACATAGAATTTTGAACTCTGTAATTGCAATTAACTTCGATAGTGCTGGATGTGCACTTTAAAACATTAGCTTATTTTGATTTAACATCATGTTGAGTTTTTTTTAATGATTTTTTTACTTCAACCACCAACCCATATCCACCTTCGTCTATCCAAGAATCGCTTGACTTCCACCCTGGTCTAGAGTATACATATTCTACATTTCTATCACTATTGTTCTGTATTATGCTTGTGTAATGGAAAGTTTTTTATTAAGAGTTCATTATGTTTATGAATAAATGATTAATTCCCTTGAAAGGGAATTTTGGTCATTTGTCTATGTAATAATCCTTTTAGCTCCTATTTATTTATTTTTTTCTTGAAATTAATTAACAGCATAGTCTTATTATGTTCTAGCATTCTGCTATGGAAATTGGGAAAAACAAAATCAGAGTAAATGCAATTGCCTGTGGCTCGCACCTAGAAGATGAATTTCCCAACTCCGTAGAGAATGAAAGAGCAGAAAAGTTGGTTAAGGACGCAGTGCCAGTCCAAAGATGGCTTGATGTTAGAAATGATGTAGCATCAACTGTCATATACCTAATCAGTGACAACTCCTGATACATGACAAGGGTAACTTTATTTATGGATGGAGCACAATCTTTGTCTATGCCTCGGATGTGATCTTTCATGTGATCCTTTTGTTCTTTTCTCTTTAGTTTGGTATATAAGTTCACACAGAAAAAGCTTATTCAGTTGGATTAAAAATGCATATAAGTTAACTTTGATAACTAGAGAATATAAGTTTGTTAGTAACTATGAGACTTTGAATTGTTTATATTTGAGAGAATTATTTTAATTTTATGTTAACTTTTTCTATTTGATTTTAAGTTAGTTTCATTCGAAATGTACAAATTAAAAAATTAGAAACAGGGCATGATTAAAATATTAAAAATAATGGATTTTTTCCAACTGAGAAAATAGAAACAAATTTGGAAACAAAATAGAAGAGAACATTAGTTGCCGAGTAAAATATTAGAAATGGATCTACTAACGAAAGACATTTTAGCAACAGAATTAGAAACGAATGAAAACAATTAGAAACGTAACCAGAACGGAGTAGTAAGGGATCCAAAACGAATTTACAAACGGAATGAAAATGGTTCGAAAATGAAATTCATTCCCAAAAGGTTTGAAATTAGGAACGGATTTCTAAGAAAAGAGAAACGGGTAGATCTATTGCCATAATAGAATTATTGTCATGGAATAAATCCATTTCTAAACTATTTTAGGAACTGATTTTTCTATTTAGAAATGAAAATTTTCGTTTCTAAATAGCATATTTCTTGTAGTGTCATACTGCTTTAGAGTCATGTAAGAGAGAAATTATTTTTACACATATTATGGAAAGGACACCCAGCTTAGCATTTATGAGATCACTGCTTTATGCTTAATTTTTGTCTAAAGTTCCATCGCGGATATTTAATTTAGTAGGCTACCCTAACTTTTGCTTAAGATGACCTTTCGGGTCTTTTACTTAGCAGGCTTTTACTAATTTTGCCTAAGTCACTTGTCGTTGCAAGTTTTCAACTTAGCTATATTTATTTTTGCCTGAACTGCCCTTTGTAGGTTTTTAATTCAGCTTTTGATTTTTTTTTCTCCCTTTCTTTTTAGTTGGCATAGAAAATCTAGAATTTTCGTGAAAATGGGCAAAATGTACTTTTATTATTATTGTGACTGCAGCCATAGGCTAGGCTATTTACATATCTCATACTTTAGTGGAAATATTTTTGAGAGTCAGGTCATCGTAGTTAGGCTTAACATTAACAAAAGGGGACAAGACTTTTGGTGCTAATGCCTGATTACATTTACATGGAATACCTCTTTGGTTGATCCAAATTGTGAGGGTTTATAATTTCATTGCCATCAATGTCTGATAAGATGACAATCCCTTCAAAGAGAATTGTCTTTGGGATATGAAGGGGTTCCTCAGTTTGGACTGATTTTGCCCTAGGGACCATGTAAAAGAATTGTGATCCTCTTGAGTACAGGATACCCTTCTCACAGTCTTGGACCCTCTTATTGAAGTACCAAGTTATTCTTCGTTGATAACCCTGATTCTTATTAAGGGCTTCAAACCTTCTTTAAACTTATCATAGTGGCCTTGAACCCATTCTACTTCGTGATTCAGGTCCCCTTCTTTCCCCTGTGATTCAGGTCGAATGATTTTGAATGTTCATATGGAGAACTGTTTCTATCCATGAACTAGTAAATAGAGCACTGCTCTAGTTGGCATTTTGACGGGGATCCTTCATCTTTAATTCTCAAAGAGATCTCCGACTTATATTTTTGGAGTTTCTTCCTGATTGACTTGATTTGTCCATATATGGGAGTAATTTCTAGATTTAACCCACTGAAGCAGTCTGGATAATATCTAATAAGCTCTGTCAGCCTCATGTTTACCATGATGTACAAGTGTATGCTGGATTCAATTCAGTGTTAAATACTTTTTTTTTTTTTGGCTAATAATCTCACTCAGGCTAAAGAAAGTGGTAACAAGGAAAGTGAAACTTTTCATTATAAATAAAGAGCCTTGAATAACATCTACATTAGGTTTGATAAAAAGATTGCTATGGACTGATAAAAAGACAAAGAAAAGACATAGACTCTAAGGAAGTGGACTTCAACTCACTTTTAGTTTGTGACTCACACTCAAACTTAGACTTAGTGGATACTAGGGATTGCTCTGTGGCATCTTCCATGGAACAATTCTGAAGAGGTGCTTGGATCAGTTAGATTAGGCTGATGGGGTTTGCTTCCATCTGGATTAAAAAGGTAGACAAAAGAAGGCTAGAGTTCACTTTGGTCAAGTTTAAAGCATGCAATTTGGGTGAAGCCATTTTATGGTGCTCAGATTAGATTTGAGGCTTTAGATTGAGGAAAGTGCTTGGTTATATTAGAATTTAGGGAATCAAGGTCAGTTTTTATCTCTTGGGTAGATGTTGGGGAATGGGGTTTGTATTAATATTCGGTATAGGTTGAACAGTAAGGACTTGACCATTCTTTGGTACGCTGGATAAGGGTGATGGGGTTTGCTTCCATCACCAACCACAGAACAGACAAAAGAAGGTTGATGCTTGCTATGGTCAAGGTAAAAGCATGAACTTTTGTTTGGCAGTTGGATGTTTCTCACGTTAGTGTTTAAGTGGCATTTTATGGTACTCAGGTCAGGCTTGAGGTTTTGGGTGTACTTAGGTCAAACTTTAAGTTTTTAGTAATTAGTATGCTTGGGTCAAGTTCAAGGCTTGGGTTTACCAAAGTTAGACCTGAGGTTTTAAGTGACTAGTGGAAGTAATGGTGTTCAGGTTGGTGTTTGAGGCTTTAGAAATTTTGAGTAATCTCATGTCAGTGCTTGAGGCTTTTGGTAAGTGAGGAAGCAACACGCAAATCAAGATTTGAGGGCATGAATTGCGCATTGCCCCTAGTTTGGGAAACTAGGGTGCTTAGATTTGATTTAAGGCTTTTTGGTAAAAGTGAGGTGCTCAAGTTAGTATTTGAGGCTTTTGGCTAGAGGGAAGTGATGCACAAGCTAAGATTTGAGGGTGTGACATAAGCATTACCCCCAGTTTAGGGAGTGGGGGTGCTTAGGTCTAGTTTAAGGCCTTTTGGTAATTGTGAGGTGCTCAAGTCAGTGTTTGAAGCTTGTTGGGTGAGGACCGGTGTTTAGGTTTGACCACTGATTGGTATTTGGTGTTTAACCATGGGTTTAGGTGGACCATAGGTTGGTGTTGGTGTTTGATCATGAGTTTAGGTGGACCATGGGTTTAGAGTATAGGTTTACCACGAGTTGGTGTTTAGCTTAACCACGGGTTCGATGTTGACTATTAGATTGGTGTTTAGGTTGACCACCGGTTGGTGTTTGGTTTTTGACCATTTTCGGTGGACCATGGATTTAGTGTTTAGGTTTACCACTGGCTAGTGTTTAGGTTAACCACTGGTTTGGTGTTTGGTGTCTGACCATGGGTTTAAGTGGACCATGGGTTTAGTGTTTACGTACTACTTAGTCCATGAAATGAAATGAAATGCTTGAATGTATAGATGTCATGCCAAAATCATTTCATGATATGGTGCATACAATCCTAGAGATCAATTCTACGGTCATTACATGCTCTTGGTGGATCGGTTGAAGAGTCCCATCTACTAGAGTTGGAATATCCTCATCATTTGACCATATTGTATCAAATGGAATGATTGATACACCAAACCCTTTACCCTATCAAGGAACGGAGGTGCACATGATAGGGTGAGCAGCTTTCTTAACCTAGGGTAGCTTTAAGGAAGATTGCTTTAAGTGATAATAGCAACTCGATTTGCTTAATTCGAATGAAGGGAAAGGATCCCAAATGATGTATCTAAATGTATGCAATGATGACCTCTTAATTAGACAAACTGGAGATTCTAAATGTATGCAATTGTTTGGGTCATAATTAAGAAATCAAAATGGGCATTTTGCCTGAATGACATTTTGTCGATGCATTAGCATACTATTAATGCATGGCAATTATAGAAATATAGTGCATTAAAAGCAGAAATTATGAAAAGCATGTGTAATTTGGAGGGGAGCCTTACTATAGCCTTGTTTATAAAAAATTCTAGATTGTGCAATACATTCCCCTCAATCCCGATCGGTTAGTTTGGTCGAGGGCTCACTACCTAGGCTAAAATCCATAAGTATGCCTTTGGACCTTGTTTGTTTGAGGATTAAGGCGCACGAAGTTCTACCATCGATTGGGATAGTAGGGTTTTGCCATGCTTAAAATAGGCTTTTAAAGGGAGCCAAATGGACCGGGCTTGATTGCCGAACGGATCAGGCTTAGCATGCACTGGGTGCCGAATGAACCGAGCTTGACAAATATTAGGTGCCAGATGGATCGGGCTTGAATTGGCAAAGGTTTGAGTTTTGGGATTATACCCTACATCAGGTCGGGTCGACAAGTCAGTTTGCGTGTGCATGTAGCTTTGGAGTTCCATAATTCACCTTCTCGATCAAAGGGATTGAGTCTTGCTCCAAAATATTTCCTAATTTAGTCCTTATAATATTAATTAACGTATTATTAATTAATTTTGAAATTAATTAAAAATAAATTAATTAACTAGTAGCTTTGGTCTAAGGAAGACCAAAGTATAGGTGAAAGTTGAAAGGACCGACTTTTGAGAACCAAGTCAAGTTTTTGCTCAACTAAAGAAGAAGAGCAAAAATCAGATAATGTGGCCTTAGAATCGCATTTGAGAGAGAGAGAGAGAGAGAGAGAGAGTCATTGAGGCTTCAAAAGCATTCAAGCAAGCCAAAAGAGGTGAGAAAATAGGAGAGAGGAAGTGCATTTTTATAGGCAAAAGGGGCTGGCAGCTGTTTTATGCGGTGGTACCGCACAACTCTTTAGCGATATTGCGTAGGCTTCTTGAGGTATCATGTAGCCTTCCAACAATACCGCATAAGGTTGCCAGGGGCCCTCCCTGGGGTAACGATTCTGGGCTTGGCAATGCTGTCAGACAAGAGTGTGGTGCCGCCACAGGCATATTTACAGCCTTGCCCCTTTTGGTTTGATTTGAGTCCTTCAGTTCCTGAAAGTCTGTTTGAAGCCTAAACAATGTCCGATTGAGTTGATTCTTATACTATTAAAACTGTATCGAAATTTTCTATGACCTCGTGCTAAAATTATGATCAACACATAATAATTAAATAACATTGTATAAATCATGACTTAAATAAATTAAATAATTATCAATTATTTCATCACCAAATTAATTTAAAGTACCAAACCTCTCTATAGCCATATTTGTAATTGAGGATTACTTAAGAGACCTCTCTCTTTGAGCAAGTCTCTTTATTAGAGAAGGATGATGTGAAGAGTTAACTCACCACCCTGGTTCAACCTGCCCATGGACTGCTGAATAATTGGAACTATGATGGAGCATATCTTGCTATTGAGATGGTTTCCCAGTCCGAGTCTAAGTCTGAGTCATAGTCTGTAGGGTCTTTTAGTGAGTTTTCTGTTTTGGACCTTGAAGGTCCATGTTTTAATTGTATTGTAACTTTAGACCTCAATGGTCTAACTTTTAATAAGAATTTTTTGTTCTTTTTTGTATTAATTGTCCTCGTCTCCTTTTTCATCTTCATTTGATTCCATAAAAAATGAAACATTATGTGAAATAATAAAAAATGAAAATGAAAAAGAGCATGTAAATATTGGCTAGGAAAACGATTGTAGGCAAACCTTCATTCACCAAGGGTATCAATACATAAAAGGATTAATCAATTTGATTACAGAGTTTATAGACTGCTTTTCATGGAAGACTGAAGAAACGGAAGGAATAGATCCAAAAATAACATCTCACAAAATGCCAACATATGAGAATGTCAAACTGGTTAAACAGAAATTAAGGAGGTTGAAGTTGAAGTGCTCTTTGAAGATCAAGGGAAAAATCACCAAGTAATTGGATAACGGGTTTATTGAGCTAATCACATAATCGTCATGGTTAGCCAACATAGTAATAGTTCCCAAGAAGGATGAAAAGGTTCACATGTTTGTATACTATAGCGATTTGAACAAGACTTGTCCAAAGGATGAGTTTCTTCTACCATACATTGACTAGCCAGTTGACTGCATGGCTAGTTATAAAGTAGTCTCCTAATTAAATTCTAGTGCTTCAACCAGAGAAAGAGAAGACAACAGTCATTACAGAATGGAATGATCTAATCTTGTTTGTACTTTTATTTTAGGTTAGTTTTTTTTGTTCTTTTTAGTGTTGAATTTATTTTATTGCTTCTTTTATGGCTTTATTTTTTCGTTTTATTACAAATGCCATTTTCTTCATCTTAAATTTAGCTTTCAGGAACATTACTAAACAAGGCCAAATAATTGATCATTTACCAAAAACCTGGTTACTAAATCCTCCCTGGTTCATCGATTATTACAGTCAAATCAGGTTTTTCTTAAATTTATCTCATAATAAAATTTAAATGATGATTCACGAAAATATTTTTGTGAACCTAATCCAAATTAGCGTTTCGATCCCATTCAGCAAATTGGATTGATGCTTGGGTGGGGAGCTCACAGTTGGTAACTCAACTAGGGAGTAAAATAATTTTTATAAAGTGCACTACTAATTGCTTTAAAAAAAAATTGAAATTATTTTTCCAACGATCACTTAATTGGCCTTCTTTTCATGTTCAATCTTTTCATGCATTATTACATTTTACATCATCCTTATAACAATTAAGATGAAATTTATGGGTTTCTGATTGTGCCACACCAACAATTCCCTTTGAGGCTCTTGAGAGGTTTGTGAAAGTGTCCAGCCTGGACGAATTCTTGGATCCTTTCTGAGATGTAACAGGTATACATTGTTGTTGGACCCACCCAAAACTCACCATTTAACATATTGCTAGGTATATTGTTGCTTTAGTGTGATGGGACCATATTAAACCAAGTCATCCTATACCCATTTCATATAATGACATTAGAACTATAGCCTTAACGTCATGCAAAATGGTTTTCCTCATGCATATCGTCTGCCATGCATACACCTAGTGAATTAAGAGCCCAGATATTCTTTCCATGTAGATTTATTACACGTTTGAACACTAAAGCCTTAGATCCTTAGGCATACCCTTACCCTCATAACCATAGCTTTCTAGGTAACCATACCTTTGTCTTGTGGGTCTAACCTGTTGTCCTGCCCTTATTTTGAAGAAAACCATGTCTGAAGAAACTGGAAATTAGCAAATGGATGTCCTTAGGAGGAGATAGTTTGAAGTTGCTATGAAAAGACAAGAATATAAACATGAGGTTTGTTTAGCAGAGGGTAAACAGGGCGGCGACTCAAGTTGTTCAATCAATTTCTATGTTCTTATCATCCTCTTGGGACGCTAATCAATTACTCTCAGTGGGTTCTGGTTCTTGTGTTTGGACTAAGCCACCTCATTGTTTCATTAAGTGTAATGTGGATGAAGCCATGAACAATATTACTGGTATTGTTAGGAGTGGTTGGATGGTGCGGGCTGAAGAGGGATTTTTTATTAATGCTTTTCAAACAACCTTTCCAGGAGCTAAAGATTCTAATGTGGCCGAAGCACTGTCTTTTCATGAAGCTCTCCAATATGTGGTCTTTGAATTAGACTCTCGTGCTTGCAGGCACTGAAATGGAAGCAACCTGATGCTTCATATTTTCGCAGTCTTGTTTTTAACCGTAGGTCTTTCCATAATGAACTTTTAGCTAGTTCAGTTGTTTTTGTAAAGAGATCAGTGGATGTTGCATTTGCAATATTTACTTATTTTGTCTGATCTTAGGGAATGGGGTCTTGTCCCTTCCAATCTCATTGTTCATGTTCTAGATTTTGATTTGGTTTAATGAAGTTACACATTTTCCCTTTCTATATAACTAGTAAAGAAAAAAAAGAAAAAAAAAAAAAAAAGAGAAAGAACAAACAAACGAAACCCATAATCCGGACGCTGGACCAATGCATTTAAGAAATTAACTTCGAAGTATCGGCCGAAAAATCAATCTTAAGTAAAAATTCAAAAGACCAACGGACTTTTCATTAAATGATAATATAAATGCACAAATACACTGCTATTACATTTCCAAGAAAACCTTTTACGAATTTTAACTTTTACTTCAATTCATTAAACATCATTTTATAAAATTATATCTATTTAAACACTTCAACTAACAAAATCATTGAATGCTTCAATTTAAAGTATTACAACCGTTAAAAACTTACTGACTGGCTAAAAAAAATACGAAAATTACTATTTCAAAAATTGTACTAACTACACAGCAGATCCATATTTGTATACCGAAGCCAAAAGCCTAACAATTATGCATTGTTGCTAAAATTAATAATTTTAGAAGCACAATAAATCCCGTACAGAGTTCGTATGCCACAAATTTTTACGAAAAGTACAATGGGAAATTTATATGTTTGGCTGAAAATTATTGATCCAAAACTTCAACTTCAACTCCAACTCATCCCGAGAACACAGTTCAGCAGATACGTAACAAGCTACAAAATGAGCAGTGATGCTATTATTTAGATAAATCGGCATAAGTAAATTGAGTATCATTTTTTGCACCAAAACCCTTCAGCAATGACTATGAAAGAATTAATAAAATTTCTTAAAAACAAAAATAAAATAAAAAGAATCAATAAAAATGTTAAAATGATAATTTATTATCACAAAGTTGCTGCATAATTCACATTGTTATTGTGTAGGGCAATGAAAACAGGTGTATATACATGAAAGCAATGGTCAACGGAAAGAAGAATTTATCTTTTTGATTTGATGCTTCAAGTTTTCTCTAAGTTCATCCATTGCAGTAATGGATGCCATTGCTGTGAGTGCCCTTTTGTTTCATGCACAGACCATTTAAGCCCCATATTCGAATTGTACGATCATCACTAGCTGATGCCAACATGTGTGGATTCTTTGGATTCCAGCTCACACAATTAACAGCCCCAGAATGGCCAGGCAATGCCTCTATGAGCTCTCTTGAGCATCTGTGCCATATATATACCTGCAGAAGCAAAACAACAATGATATTCATGGACAAAAGAGAATCACCGGAAAACAAAATAAGTGATCCCAAGTCAAAGACCATATCTATCTCGAAGCCAACATTCAGACTACCAGACGATCAATATGGACCATAACTCAAGACCCTATATAAATTTACTAATTCAAATATTTCATTAGTGACTATATGAATGATACAAGCCTTTCTAGGAGATTCTATGACATCTAAAGCTATTTTCTGATGTCCAATTTTCCTCCAACATTTATTGGGCCATGTCTTAAAATCGCTAAGCTAATTCATCTCATTCAGCAATCCCCCCAAATGCAACCAGGCGTGGGCTTCCGCTTGTCTTTGCTCAAGATAGACAGGTATACGGTTCTCTAACACCACAACCATGGGCCTCCCTCTTTTCCACCTATGCCCCTGACAAGCGTTTGGCCTCTCACACATCACCACAAGACCACATTCTACAACAAGATCCAGGTCCAGGTCTCTTTGGCCCATTCAGTTGTTGGTTCTGCGGCCTAACGCATTTTAAGTTTCCCCAAAAATCTTGCATGCCCATTTTTCTACTCTTAACCCACCAATAGGATTCATCTAATTCAACATCCTAACTAACATATATCTATTATAATATCCTTCAGAATTCAGCTACTTCATATGTGAAAAGGTAAATGACGATCGATGATACAGTAACTTATCTATTATAACAACCCACATAAGCTACCAAATAAATTAGATTCTTGATCAAGTATTCTACAATCCATATTAAAAAAAAAAAGAAGTTAGGAAATACCAAATACAAAACAAGATTTAACGATAACATAACAAGAAATGAGACAAATTCAACAAATGAATGCAAGTCCTGACAACATATTTGAGCACGACTAAAATTTTCAGCTATCATCATCCTAAACATGGATTATGAATTTACCACAAATGTGTTACAATAGTAATGAATTAAGGTGTAGTTTGATAGGACAAAACTGAATATAAAGAAATGCAATCAAATGAAAAATAAATCTAACGGAACAATAAACTAAAACATTTATTTCATTAGATATTTCATTTAACACCAAAATAAACCTCATTAATAGCTAATTCATCCCTAGTATGGACAAAGTGTATCCTAGATATTGTGTCACTGTTGCCTTGACAACCATCATCGGCTGCATTTTTCTGTTTCTTTTTTTTTTTTTTTTATTCATGCTAACTTTGGAGGTGGGGAGAGATGGCAGTGTGAAGTTGCAATAACAAATTAACTGTCCCTTCAAACCCTAGACAGAACCACATAACCAAACCAATTTATTCTCCACCTTTAAAATTTAGGTCTTTTACAGTGACTCTTACAAAGCAGAGTTTGGTAGTCAACAGTATTCTTTCAAATTTAAAGACATGATAAACACATAATATTTTTAATTGATACGCTGTTCATTTGGAAAAAGAAAGAGAAAGTACAAGAGATAAGAGGGAGAATCAAGCAAAATTTATGGGCCCATTACACAATAAATTATATAATTAGAATGTCAACATGGTTTCCATTTCAAACTTTAGGACTAAACATGGTTGAAATTTGATCTCAATGTGTTTATCGTCCCATAAATTAATGTGTAGTAATCTTGCAATCAAATTGAAGTTTACTGATTTCAATGGGATTGGGTTACAAATTAGTAACTAAGGCAGAAATAAACTCCCGCCACAGGTTACTCAACCTCTCTCCCTATTCTCTTTCCTACCCAGTTTATGTTTTTTATACCTTGTGTTTGTCTATAATGACATTATAGAGAGGGACAACTGAGAATGGAGGACGGGGGAGAATGGAAAAAGCCTTGACTAGTCTACCAAGCATAGAAAACAATGTAGTTAAAACAGAAAAACAAGCTCGCTTAAAGCACTGCAACAAGTAGCATACCGCTTTCAAATATAAAAGACGAGGCGCATTCAATGAAGCAAGTGCTTTTTCCACTTAACTGCACACCTCATATGATGTGTGAAGCGAGAAAAGCCCCTCGCTCTAACGTATTAAAAATCGTAAAAATAGCACTTTTAGAGTCCTTTCACTTCCTTACGACTCTTTGGTGACAACTTCAACTTCGAGAAAAATTAACAACAAAAAAAGTAGGTTTCTCACTTTTCTTTTAAACTTGAACTCTTGGAGATACATTCCATGGTAGCCAGGTAATATTTTTTTAGCAGAATCATCTTTTTTTAGTCTTTCTTCTTCTACTACTACTCAAACTCTATTTTCCAATAGTGAACTCTTATTGCCTTCAAAAATTGTTTTTCTTCCTTCAATGAAGCAATGCTTTTTGTTTTTGCTTTGTTCTTAATGCAAAGGGCACAATGCCAGGAGAGTGTGCCTTACACTTTTAACTACCTTTATAGAAAATATATTAAGAATTTAATGAGGCTGCCACAACATGATTTTGACTAAATGTGGCTATATTTTGATGCTGATGATTTTATCATTAAGAAAAAGAAGGTTTAGTAGTGTTTCTAAGAGAAAAATAGAAGTTAATAACCCTTCTAATGACTATGGTTGAAACTTAACCCATATGAAAATAAATCATATGGTTAACCAATTAATCCAGTGATATGGAAAAGCACAAGTCAATATTGTTAGAATCTTGTAATTATTGGAATAGATTGTGCATATATTAGGATGATACTCAGCCATAATTAGGAGATATTAGAAGATTATTCTCCTTTTTTTTAAACTATTTCCTGTGTACTATATATACCCTAAACCATATATGAGAATATTATCAAGCCGATTGCTTGTTTTCAAACCTTTCTTCTTCTCTCTTTCACAAATATAATTTCTTGGAGAAGCCAAAATTGAAAACACAGCATATGATTTTTACCATGTTTCCTCCCCCAGACCCAGGAGAGACAGATCAGATTAAAAAAAGATTATCCATGTAAGAATCATAAGCCAAAAAGAAAAATAGAGAGAGAAGATACACTATATATAGCTTTTTGGTCATTATCAAAATTGAAATCTCATATGCTAGTATTTCAGCTTAAAAGGAGATATTATCCATACCTGTGAATCTTCACTACCACTGGCGATAAAAGTTTGTTCAAGTCCCCCAAAACAAGACCTAATAACAAACCGGGTGCGTTTGTGACCTTTATACTTGGCTACAAGCTTGATGCCACCATCTATTTTCCAAAGATGGATTTCTTGGTTCAGAAGATTGACCAGCAAAAACTTATCATCTCTTGACAATGAGAATGAAGTTATCGTTTGATTCTCCTCAATCACTCTCTCATTTTTCGCTTCTCTATCAAGTAGTAGGATTGCAGTTTCTTTGCACATGCTTATGATCTGTTTCCCATCGCTTGTTATTTCCAAATCAGAGATCTTCAAAGTTCGTTGCCCTTTCCAACATTCTAGCTCTTTTCCGTCCAAGTCCCACATGCAGATGCTTTTATCATTAATGCCAGTGCAGACCCGTCTCCCATCTGGAAACCATCCACAGGAAACGAGGCCAAGACCAACTTTCTCATAAACATGGAGGCATTCACCAGAAGAAACATCCCAACGCCTGACAGTCTCCTCAATCCCACAAGTGAGAAGCTGCTGATCATCAGGACTCCAGGAAACAGAGGACACAGGTTTTTGGTGACCAGATAATCGATGCTTAAAAGAAACTCGACCATTGGAATCAACCTAATAAGTATTTAAATAATTAAGAGATGAATTATTAATATAACAAATGAAATGAAAAATTAGTCTCTATGTTAATCTTTTGATGAAAGATGTCATACAGTTAGTTTAATGACTATAATAGAGAACAAAATTCACAACAGCCTTTAGCAAACATGGATGGTAACTTGCATTTGTCTAATCCATGAAAAACTGCACAGAGATGCATCCAAAACTTATGCTATTAATAAAGTACTAGACAATAATATTATGACACTATCAAGGGTTGACTTATATGATTCTTAGGGATCCTTGATTTCTTTCCTTTATTGTAAATTTCCTATATAGTTGTAGGTTTATGTTTACATATACACCTTGATGTAAATCACAAATACACAAGAAAAAGAGAGTTTCTCCCAAAAACCTAATCTATGATAATTCAACATGGTATCAGAGCCAAAGCAAGCTGTTTTGGCAAATATCTAAAAGAAAAAAAAAAAAAATCTGTTCACTTTATGTTACTGCTGTTTCTGGGACCAGTTTTGGGACAAGCTTCTAGACGGTCATAGAAGAAGGGGTGGATGTTGACATCCACCCTTGACGGAAGCCCACCTGCTGACCGGTCATTCCCCAAAATCCCACCGTCAGCCGGCCATGTCACGCGCTTCACAAAGTTTCTGCGTCCTTCTCACGCACCACTGCATGGGGGTGTTTTCTGGCCTTCTCAGTTTCAAAATTCTTCCTTGAAGGTTGCACCTTTGTCCAAGCTTTGGTCTCCACTTGTTTTGCACTTTAATTTTTTGGGTACCATCCTTTATATGCTGCTGAGTTTGATTTTTTTTTAAGTATTCCACTGTGCATTTCTTATTCTTGCCGTTTTTCGGCTACTATCCCTTCTTCTTTGCTGGTTAGATTGTGTCTGCTCCTAATTTTTGGCTAGTTTATTACTGATATTTAATCATGGGTAATGGTATTAAAACCACAGAAACATGTTGAAAATTGTATGGACAACCGACCAGGGATCGTGGGAGTAAAAGTATGGGTCATGGTGGCAAAAGAATTGGTTCAACTGGACCTATTGCACACCGAGCTATAGTAGCAATAGTACCTGAAGCATCTTCTGCTGGAAATTTCTCGATTGAAGACATACAATTATTAAGGCGATTTTTGTCAAAACTTAACTCTTCATCCACCACAACTACTTTTAATTTTGTGCAATCTGGTATGGCCTTTTATTATAGATTCATGAGCAAACAAACATATGACAGACTCTTGTAATAATTTTTTAACCTATTTATCTTGTTTTGGCAAAGAAATTGTTCACATAACTGATGGTAATTTCGCACCTATTTCTGGCACGGGTTCTATTAGGTGCACATTCACCATTAATTTAACTTCTGTCCTTCATATTCTTAGTTTTCCTGTAAACCTTTTATCTGTTAGCGCAATTACGAGAGCTCTCAACTACAAAGTTGACTTTTCCTACTCATTGTGTTCTGCAAGATTTGAGAACATGGAAAACGATTAGCTTTGGTAGATTGCGATGGCATGTATCTTCTCGAAAAAGGTTGTAGTCCTCTGGCTCATAGTGTTCCAGGACCCCCTATTAGGAAATTGCGGTAATGCTAGTCAAGAAATAAGTACATAGCACAGGCGATTAGGACATTCTTCTTTTTTTGTTCCAAGAAAATTATATCTGTCTTTTTGAGCATTGTCAGTTAAAGTCTTTAAATTGTGAACTTGCTAAGCATACAAGTTCTTATATTTCCCATAATAATAAAAGTTTAGTTCGTTTTCATGACTATTCATTCGGATGTACAAGGTCCTACTTCTACTGTTTCCTTATTTGACTATAAATGGCCTATCACCTCTGTTGATTGTTATACTAAATTAACTTAGGTTTACTTACTAAAAGCACAAAGTGAAGTGTTTTCTTACTTTAAATCCTTTCATAACATGATTATTACACAATTTGATGCGAAGGTAAAAATTTTTAAGGCTAATAATGGAATAGAGTATATGGATAGCACAATCAAGTATACAAAACTGTAGCAAAGACTTCCCTCTCATCATCAAAGCCTCCAAGTTACAACATAGAGCACCTCCAAATTTCAACATTGACACGTGGAGAGTTACACTTACTCCATTATTTTACAAGGGAAGATATGGTATTGACGAATGGCCATTACATAAGCAATGTTGACACATTTAGGCCTCAGACAAGTTTTCCAAATGTCTTCTCCCCATCACATTTAGTTTTATCAAGGTCATAATGTAACCCAGAACGATATATGCGATATCTAAAGACTTGCTCACATTTAGTCTGATCTCCTTAAACTTATCAATGTAATGAACTGCATTTCTTGATCATATCTTGGCCCTATCATGGTCAACTTCAATCGCTTAATATTTAATCCTCAATTTTATCTAGCTAGACAACATTAGTCTACTTATCACCACACCTAGGTACACTTAACTTTCCGAGTAATAAATGCCCAATCCAAAACCATGTCTTTCCTCTATTGTGTTTGAGGCATCAGCAACACTCTTCAGACAAAATGTCAACAAAATCACAAAAGAATCGCATTATGTAGAATAAGGAGGTTATTAATAGGGAAAACCTCAACAATTTTTGGCATTGTATTACTCCAAAGGAAAATATATATGAACTCAACGAAATGAGAAGCCTATACCATTGCCTAGAGCTTAGAAGATAATTCATCAATTCAACGAGTCTATGTTCCTCCCAAATTAATTCATTGAGATAGCCATACCATTGCTCAACCAACTGCTTTTTGCCTAGAAGTCACCTCAAGACCTTAGAAGATAATTCATCAATTCAGTGAGTCTATTCCTCCCAAATTAGTTGTTAATTGCACTAGAGATTCCTTTTACTTGTATAGCTAAAATGTATTTTAACAATAAATGGCTGACACCAAGTACCCAAGAATTGCAAAATGTAATGCAAAAATAAACAATTATATGGATATGCCAAATGCAAATATAGAAAATCAATTAGTGTTAGGCACAAAGTTATTGACAGATTAAGCCACAAACAAAGAAAAAATTTCCAATGAAGATGATCTAGCAAACTCATTCTTTAAGGGATTGAATAATAGGCAAATCAAAGAGAACATGCCAATTAAATATGAACATGATACACTTCAATCAATTGCCCATAACTTATATGTAGAAATCAATCAAGTTGTCTCATAGCAAATTAGAGGACAAACTCTGAACTATGAAATTTTGTGCAATTGTTTCATCCAAAGACTCCATTACATAACCAAAGGAAAAAAAAAATAGAAACATAATTCCAAAGAAGTTTAGCATATCTTTACCACCAAATGCTCTCCATCATAATTTCTAAACCAATAAAATCAAGGGACTTTAGACATGCCCAATACTCCTCTAAGACACTAAAGACAGCTGTCACCTCTCAATGCTTGTAACACATAATACACTAGTGAAAAATATAAAAGTTGTTAAGGATTAGTCGTAAATAAAGTTCTACTAGGAGTTAAAGTCCTAATAGGTTTATAATATCTTGTATATATATATGTATACGACCCTATTGATGAAATACACAAGTAATGTTTTTTCCATTATAACTTTCATGGTATTAGAGCCTTTGGCTTGTTAAAGAGAAAAAAAAAAAAAGAAAAACACACAGAGTCTACTGCCAGTCTAGTTCTATTGCCAGTCTAGGTCTCTTACCTAGGCTGTTATTTTCGTCTCACCACCACCCAAGGAAGGAGGACAAGCCGCGGATTGCTCTCCCCCAAACTCCGGTCACTGGAAACCTAGCGAGTGAGTGCCATGCACCGTTAAAAGAATCTGACACCGTCCCACGCGCCGGCGAGTGGAGGCACGTCCAGCAGTTTCGGGCAACCGGGTTTCACTGTTCAAGGTCGACTCTACGCCAGGAAGCTTTTCAGGTGGGTAGTTTTCCAATCCAGCAACATTCTGGCAGGCTCTTTCTTTGTTTCCTCAGTTTCTGTTCTATGATCCGGCCGCTACTGCTGTTTGCATTTTCTTTGGTGTTGCTACTGTTTTGTTGGGTTTGCGCTATTATTATGTGCCTCTGTTTCTGAGTTGCTATTGGGGTATTTAGTTTTTTTTTTTTTATAATGGATGCTGAAACTCAATATACAAAAGCTATTTTATCCTACCTATTGTGTGTTTCAGGATCTTTTGACGAAGCAAATTATTGGTAGAGGACGTGAGTCTAGTGGCCTTTATCTTTTGGATGAACAAGTTTCGTTATCTATTTCTTGTGCAGGTGCTCTATCTCCTCTTGAGATTCATTGCCGTTTGAGTCATCCTTCATTGTCAACTTTAAAGTTGTGTCCACAGATCCACTCTCTATCAGTTTTAGAATGTGAATCTTGTCAATTTGTCAAACATCATCGTTTACCTTTAGTTCCTCGAGTCAATAAACGAGTTTCATCTCCTTTTGAGTTAGTTCATTCAGATATTTGGAGTCCATGTCCTGATATTTCTAAAACTAGATTTAGGTACTTTGTTATTTTTGTGAACGATTATTCTCGTGTTACTCGGTTATTTTTAATGAAAACTCGTTCAGAGTTATTCTCCATTTTTTGTTCCTTCTGTGCTTTGATTAAAGCTCAATTTAATACCTCTGTTCGCATACTACAAAGTGATAATACTAAACAACATCTATCTAATTCCTTCCAATCTTTTATGTCACAGAACGGTATTCTCTATCAAATATCTTGTGTTGATACTCCTCAAAATGGGGTTGCAGAAAAAAAAAAATAGACATCTTCTCGAGGTTGCTAAGGCACTTCTATTCCAAATGAAAGTCCCTAAGCCTTTTTGGGCTGATGTTTTTTCTACTGCATGTTTCTTGATCAATCGCATGCCTTCTTCTATGCTTAATGGTGAAATTCCTTATAATTTATTGTTTCCATCTAAGCTTCTATTCCTCATTGAACCTCGTATTTTTTACTGTACTTGTTTTGTTCGTGATGTTCGTGCATAGGCATCCCAATTGGATCCAAAGTCCATTCGTTGCGTTTTCCTTGGGTATTCTCGACATCAAAAGGGGTATCATTGTTTCTCTCATGATCTTGACTATTATCTTGTTTCTGTAGATGTCACATTCTTTGATAATACTCCATTTTTTTCTTCTTCTTCTATATATAAGAGTGAGGGAGAGGATATGAGCTTTTAGTCTACACTATCCAGCACCTTCCTAGCCCTCCTACTCCTACTCCTATTTCTGATCTTGCACCTAGTCCTGCTACAGCATCTGCTACTCCTATTCCTACTCCTGCACCTGCATCTGCTTGCCCTCGTTTTGAACAGGTTTATTCCAGAAGACCAGGGACTCTTGATTCCCCCACCAGCTGCTTCAACAAAAGATTCAGCTACTTCTACTCAACCTGAGCTTGTGACATCCACTACTCAGTCAGACCTTGACCTTCCCATTGCTCTTCGAAAAGGTAAACGCCAATGTACCTATCCTATTTCTTCTTTTGTTCATTATGATCATTTTTCTGCTTCATCTCGATATTTTGTCGATAATCTAGACTCTATTTCTACTCCTAAAACTGTTGTTCAAGCTTTATCCCATCCTGGTTGGTGTGCAGCAATGAAAGAGGAGATGGTTGCCTTGGATACGAATGGTACTTGGGATCTTGTGCCCCTCCCGGCAGGTAAGAAAGCTATTGGGTGTAAGTGGGTTTTTACCGTTAAAACAAATCCTGATGGGTCCATTGCTCGTCCCAAGGCTCGCTTAGTTGCCAAGACTATTCTCAAATTTATGGCGTTGATTACTCTGACACTTTTTCTCCTGTTGCCAAATTATTTTCTGTTCATTGATTTATTTCTTTAGCAGCTACTTTTGCTTGGCTTTTACATCAACTAAATGTTAAGAATGTTTTTCTTCATAGGGATCATCAAGAAAAAGTTTACATGGAACAACCGCCAAGCTTTGTTTCTCATGGAGAGTCGGGTAAAGTGTGTAAACTTCGCAAATCTCTTTATGGCCTAAAACAGAGTCCTTGAGCTTGGTTTGATAGATTTTGCGATGTGGTACACCAATTTGGCATGCAGAAGAGTACTTCTGATCATTCTGTACTTTTCAGAAGTGCTAAGACTAGTTTGATTCTATTTGTGGTTAATGTTGATGACATTGTTATTACAGGGAGTGATTCAGCCGGCATCACATTACTCAAGCCATTTCTCCAGACTCAGATTCAGACAAAAGACTTAGGATCATTAAAGTATTTTTTGGATATTGAAATGTCTAGGTGTAAGAGAGGCATCTTCTTATCTCAAAGGAAATATGTTCTTGTTGATTTTCTGTGGAATAAGAGAGCTTTTTCATTGCTTCCAATAAGATACAATTCACCCTTATTTATAGGTGTAGGCTATTTCCAAAATACCTAAACTACCCTTTACCCTAAAATTATACTACTTATACATTCAGTTATATATCACAACAGTATCAACAAGGATTTTTATCCTTCCATAAATTATTAAATTCTAGTAATTATATTTCTATCGTCTACTTCTTTATTCAATAGATGCATTTTTTCTTTTTTTTTTTTTTTGAAAATAGATGCATAGTATTGGTTTTATACTATAATCAAACAACGCCTTTTCTTCTAACAACTTATATCCCAAATAAAAAAAAGGAGAAAACAATATTCCATGATTCATTTTATGCATAACGAAAATTGTAGTGTTAATATGATTAGTAAGCAAACTACAATTATTTTATATTATAAAAGAATGGATATGCCCTTAAAAAGTTGGTTGCTCATTTGGGGTTACTTTTTCTCCTAAGAAATAGGTTGTTTTGTTTAACAAAAGATGTAACACTATTGTTTCCATATTATTTACTTTGAGTGTTTACACTTTTACTAGATCAGAAGTTCTCATGACATTTAAACTGCTTTTGATAAATTGCACTAAAATATAAGCCTGATCTTTCTTGTTTTTAAATCTAAAATTGTACTAGATCATTAGGTTAATTGGATGATTTGCAAGACCAAGCTTGAGGGGAGTTCGTATCTCGATATTTTGGCATCCAACATATTTGTTTAATTGGGATTGGATTGTAAGGCCAAGATTAGTGCGAATTTGATCTTCGGCATTTTGGCCTCCATAAATTATTATCCTTAGTCATTTAGCGTCACAGTTTTCAACTCCTTCCTCTTAGCCAAGAGCATCTAAAATTTTGATGTTTCCATTTCTTCTTTTGATCCTAAATTCCTAATAGGATTAACATCAACTATCTTATTACAAGTGCTAAGACAAGCAGAAGACTATTTTATAACAAAAGTTTTATGTGATATCATAATTATTGAAATTCCTTTTACCATTATTCACACAAGTAGCATTGGAATAAAACTTTTTTTAATCGATTTGGCCAATAACGACTTTCTCACAAAATTTAGAGGATTTTTACTGTTAATCATTTCAAAGGATGGAATGAGTGAAGAGGGAAAATTTCTTTTGTGATGTGCAACATTTTCGAATGGTTTATAAGTCTAGTTGGAGAATAATAGTAGGACTTTGTATAATTGGGATATGATTATCGCTTAAAGTTTATTATGATGATCTACATACCAAAACTTTTATCAGCGATTCAGCAAAAACTCACTATGAATGGAGAGCATCTTTGCCTTGATAGTTGCTTTAGATCTTAAGCTTGTTATGTTTTACTGAGGAGGAAGTACTATCCTCCTCATACTCAATTTTCACTGCCTATCATCATAATATTTTTCTCTTAGAAATGATTTGGAAAAAGAAAACAAATGAAAAATAACCGCAAAATTGTCTAAACTTGGCAGGAGTCATATACAACCCATAAACCCTTGCACTTCACACTCTTGAGCTCCCATAGAACCAGTGTAAAAGAAGTTCAACTATGAATTACTCTAAACAAGTGAGCAGGCTACATATCCTTAGAGCATCTCAAGGATTTAGTTTAGATATTTCAAGAGTGATTTAAAATTTGAATTCTGGAGCACAAAGTATATCTGTTTAGGGAATGGTATTTGAAAATAATAAAAAAAAAACAATGTAAATTGCAATATTTGCACTCACCATGAATTTCCAGCAGCATTGGAAATGATGTCATAGACAATCCATGGATGAGTTGCAGCTTGAGCACCAAGAGAAATAGCCTCCGCTGAAGCAACGAGATGAATGCCCTCAAGCAGCTGATTGACCATTTTAATTTTACTATTGAGAAAAGAAAATATATACTTATATATCATTTTCCAAAGGTCAATGACAGGATCTATTAAATTCTACAATGTTGTAAAAAATATTTATATTCAGGAAGCATTTCATCTCTTATCTAAATCAGTACATGACATAAAAGTCATTTTTCTCATCTAAAACTTCCATTGCTGAAATAATAATTTGATGAAAATGTAACAGAAAGAATAGCAACTATATACTGTTCATGATTATGATAAGAAGATCGAAAAGAACAAGAATAAAACACACCGTCCAGCACCAACTTCACCCTCAAAAATGTAAAGCTTTTCACACATTGCTGTTAGAAGAACACAATGATTTCAATCAGAAAATATAGACAGGAAAAAATACAAATCTAAATGTTTCCACAAAAATAAGTATATTTTATAATATGATTCCTACCAGAAAGAATAGGTCGTGCCTTTGCAATAGCTTCAGATGTCCCCGAGGAAGTAATCTAGAAATTGCAAAATCAAAAAGGACTTTCCTTAATAGAAATTAGCCCATTGTAATTAGGACTTCAACTCTATATCCACTATCAAGCTAAGTAGGACAAAGAACATATGATATAATATAAGCAAGGATGTTACTGTGATTTTTCCATTTAAAGTCTCAGATTTTCCCCTGTTTACATATGCATCTACTAAATAAGTGCGCATACCATCCTCTGCAAGAGAAAAGACATGCCAAATTTATGATAACTTCTCCATGATCATTTTATTTTTCAGAAAGATGGCAATCACTAGAATCATGAACTTATTAGCAGAAAGAGAACACTTTCAAGAGGCTCTCGTACTATATAACATTAGCAGAAATTTACCTAAGAGATGTTTCTCCAGATTTTGGATATGCAATGGCACAATAGTTGAGCGTAGAATAAAGACTGCCTCTTTCAGCAACCCTGCATGCATAAAATGAAGTTATATGTCAATGTATGACAGATAAATATCATAACATAATCACGGACAGCTTAATGAAGACCTTTCAAAGCACCCTGTTGACCAAATATCACATCATTGATTTGATTAACATGAGATATTAATACAATCAAAGCTGCAACATCTGCAGAAGAATTAGAAACACTTGGTTAATCACAAATCCAATAAGACATTAAATTTAAGAATCAGAATCAAACCCAAGAAATATAGCTTGCTTCTCTTTGGCTAGAGTTATGAGAAAAGAAGAATGGTTAGGCATAGCAATGAATGATGCAGGGATTTGACCTAAACAAATTCCAAATTCCTCATAAATATCTCTAGAAATGGGAAATAATGAAAAGCTCAAGGTTGATATGCTTTGACAATGTGCTTCCACAGAAAGTAGGAAGTAGGACTTACCATACCTAAGTTTCAATGTTCCTTGGCCACACTGTGCACTTTTTGTTACAATAGATGTAACTCTATCCAGTAGAAATAAATCAAGACGGAATCCATTATCTTTAACCCTAATGAAAATTGTCATAAAAATAATACGCAGGTATGCTCATGCAGATAGTAGACAGCAATGGCAGAACCTTAAATCTGGCATGTAATCATTTTTGCAGACACAAATATCCTTCATTCAGATTGTTCAAGCACAAATATCCTTCATTCAGATTGTTCAAGCACTGTATAACAGTCACAATTCCTAATCACCTAAAGCTCCCGACAGAACACCTCATTACTTGAAGTCCTGAACCTTGCAAGCAAAGGCTTTATGTTATAGGAGCATTAGGTGCTTCTATTTCAGAAAGTCCAAACAGTATGAAGCCGAAGTAATAGGTTTAAATCATTTATACTCATGATTTAGCATTTATATTAATTTATTATTTTTTCTTGGAGAGTTTATTACCAGTATTATTGTGATGTGGAACCCCAAGAATTGCGTCTTGACACCCAAAATCAAATTTGATCCACAAATCCTAAATCCCAAATTATGAACCCTGATTCCCAAATTAGGAATTTCTTCTTGGATGGAATAGCGAATCATCACCCTATACTTAACTAGAAGTATGAACCAAAGATATCAAGATAAAAGAATGAATGCCACAAAAGTTAATTATCTTTTATAAGTTCGAAAACAAGTTCAACGAAAAACCAAAGAGAATTCACCTCTTTTGAATTTGATTGCATAAAACACAAACTGAAATTTGTAATCAATATCCCTTACAATACTGAAAACTAAGTATTTAACAACTAAGAAACCCTAAAAACTAAATAAAATATAAAGCCCAATTTAAATGGGATCAAAACATGAAACAAAGTAAAAGACTCAAAGGCCCACATGTTTGGATCATATTAATTAGCCTTGGATTTTCTTGTTAGTCCATCTCTTCATGATCACTATGAGCTTGTTGATTTCCCTTACTCAACACGCATTATATTGTCTCAAAGATGGATTGAGTCTGGCCAAATTCCATACTGAAATTGCATTTTCACAATTAATGTTCCAAAAAGAATTAATTTCACTCTGGGGTAATTATCATGGTAGAGTAGAGAACTTGCATTGATAATAAATAAATGAGTTTTTTACGATCTTATGAATTATTTATAGCGGGCATAATTAGGTAGAGTCAATAAGCAATAGAAAGCTAAAACAGTTAGTCAAAGAAATTTGCCAGACTTTGGAAAACAACTAAAAAGTATGACAAGATAATGAAAGCCAGAGGGAGCCATGATCTCCTTCAGCATGATCAGAAATTTCTCTGCATAATTGTATAGCCCAAGTAGAATATGTTTCAATTTGAAAATCAACTTTAATGGTATTTGAGTTCCAGTTTAGTTTCTCTTCCTTTGTTTTCTGTCTTCTTCAAAGTACCATATAAGGGTAATGGCCAATGACCAATTTTTTTTGTTTTATTTGCCACTTCTAAGTTAGCATTGATGAATAATGCTATTATTTTATTTACCATTTCAAAGTTAGAATTGATGAATATTGCTATTATCTTGCACCAACATAGTTTAAAAAACCCCTAAAATGTTTAAGTTTTCTTATTATTTGCATTGAGGTTACTAGTCTTGCATTGTTATAGTTCACATCTTATGCAAATTCATTATTTCCTCTTACCACAGTTAACCCACTTCTGAAATGAATATGCAGTTGGCTGCCATGAAGCAACACAGAAAACTTTTATGATAATTCCTTCAGTGAAAACCAAGCAGTGCTACTGTTATAATTTGGTTTGTCCAAGAGTTAATTGATCGAAGGTACTAAACCTTCTTTTTCTATTATTTGGTCAGTCCAATATTTAGCTTTGTTGTAAATAAACAACTACTGATGTATTGTAGTTCATAACAGATAGATGCAAGTCTGGAGAAGGTATGTTATTCTTTCAGATGACGAGATGTTCAAAACTAAGACTAAAGCCTCAAGCAATAAGCAGGTTCTTGCATTAGCACAAACCAACAAGTGAAAAATAAATATTAAAGCTTTACATGGTACACAAGCAAAGTCAAAAATGTCTTACATACACCCATATTGAAAATATAATGGCATCTAGCCAAGCTTAACTATTAAAAATTAATAATAAAATAAAAGCATAAGCCCAAAAAATTTTACCTTTCCCAACCTCATGCAGGCTGGTACATCTAATTCCCCCCAAGTTTGAAAACTTATCCATCAAGGCTCCCTCTATCTACAAAATGATACGATGGTAGTTAAACATTACTTTCCATCAAATAAATACATTGAGCCATAGACTGTTTCAAATTCAAGTAAGCACAACTGAACTTTAAGTCAAAACTAGTTAGGTTGGCTATATGAATCACTATCCTTCATAACTCAACTAGGCCTCAATCATCTTATAGAAAACAATAATTAAAAACAAATTCATACTGATAATATGACTACATTTAAACTTCAAATTAAGTATAAAATAAACAATTAAACAGACACGCGTCATTTACAATGTCAGTATCATGAATATATGTGGCATCATGCAAATTAGTTATGAAAAGTATGGCATCATGCAAGTTAGTTATGAAAAGTGGTCTTAAACAATGAATGAAGAAGTGGCAAAGTAAATTGTTACTTCGATTAATAAATGCTTTAACTATTAATGATGGAAGGATTTCTAAGACAGACACCAATTATCTATTTGGTACTGTGATAACATTAATGTGCGTGTATATGCATGTACATAAGCATGTATACTAATCAGGTCAATTTTACCCAGTCCTAATCCAATTAGGATGAGCTGCAGGTGACATTTTTCTGAGTTATTTTACACTGTTGGGAGAGTAGAAGGTGACAAGAAAGAAAACTGTAATTGAAATCTGCTTAGGAGTGAATTATATTTTCCTTCATTTGGATGAGAAGAAAATAGAACAAAAAAAGTAAATAAATGCAGAACTTTTGAAATAACAAAGTTGTAAAATATTATGAATCACGGGTTAGACATAATCATAACTTTTCACTCATTTTCTCTTCAGATGGTGGAGAGAATGGAATCAATGGGCCCAAAAAATATATTGAGCAAAATGTTTGGCATAACATCACTACAGCATGTACTATTTTGTCCAAAAAAACTCAGTGGAAAACTAAAGTACATTTATAGGAAACTTGTCATGTGCCCGCGCAACTGTGCAATTTTGTTATTTAGAAATTCAAATAACATTGTGTAAATGATATAGTAACTAAAAATATACACCTCTTTGTTTGCTTGATAGGAAACTGACAGTTTTCTATGCCAATGAGTTTGAAAGAAGGCATATTGAGATGTTGAATTCTTTAGTGAAAGCTAGTGAATTAAAAAAAAGCTGCCAAGTGTTTAATAATGATGCTTGAGCTTATTGTCACCAATGAATTAACCATCAATTTTCTATGAACTTTTCTATCAATTTAATTATGAATTAATAAAAGAAGTCATCAATCCAAAAAATGGGTCCATTAATGTTTAAGCTTCTTGGCATCAATGAATTAACCATCAATTTTTCATTGATATTTTTTTATTAACTTGCTTATAAATGAAATCATCAAAGTAATTAATTAATAAAATAATGATATCAATAATATCTATTAATAAAATTAATAAAATAACTTTTTTTTTTTAATTTTTCCATTTTGAAGGACATTGCTTTTTCATAAATATCTATGTAAATTTATACATCTATTTTGCTTTTTCATTTTTTTTTTTTTTGGATTAATTTATAATTGAATTTTCTTTTACTTTAGACATTGATGGAGCTAGAATTAATATCATTAATGATATTAATGATGTTTTTTCAATTTTTTTTCCTAATAATTAATAACATTAATAATATCATCAATATTTTCTCCAAATAGTAAAATGTTTCAGTTTCATTTTATTAATTAATGAAATTCATAATATAATTAGTATTATTTCAAATTTATAAATAAAATAATAATATCATTAATATTTCAATTTGTTTTTCTAATATATAGTCATTAATATTTTTAAATAAATAAAAAATAAAAATATTGAATATCCACGAAATTTTGTAAAAATTGTCATTCAAAAATCTAAACTTATTAAACTCTTCATGTTCTTTTTTCTAATAATTAATAGTCTCATTATAAATATTGTATTAATGATAAAGCTTTTCAGTTTCTTTTTTTTTCAATAATTAATAATCCCAACAAGTTTATTGCATTAATAAATTTTTCCAATAAATGACCCCACAATAAATTTATTGAATCCATTATTTATTCAACTCAACTATATATACACTTTGCATTTCTTCCACTTCACAACAATAAGTGATTGTTTTATTTATTTATTTTACTCTCTCATTTGCATATAAGAATCTAATCATGAATTTTTTATTTTTTTATTTTTTTTCTTCTTTTTTTTTTTAGCTCCATCTATTTTCTTATTGATTTTATCTTTTCTTTTTTTAAGCATTTAGTCTCTAATTTGCTCATGGCAATCTAATCATGCTTCTTCTATTTTTTTCCCCAAATTTAAATTTTCTTTTGAGTATTATGTGTATGAGTATTACATTTACTATATTTTGCTGTAAAAATTTTTATTTTCTTTTATAGGTTCAACTCTTTCTTGGACAGTGACAAAAACTATTAGCCTGAGGAAAAAGCACCGAACAATCAGTAGATTCATGAAATCTATGTAATTTTATAGTTTTGAGTAAAATAAATTGCGTCAATTTGCAAAAATAATATTTATACTATCATACTTAGTAAAGCTGAAAGGGTGGGTCTATTGTTTTCAATTTGTTAAGATAGAGTGCGTTTGTCATTTATCAATTTGTAGGAAATATTGGAGCAACAATTATTGTTCAGCGCGAGAGAATTAAAAACCCAAAACAGTATTCTACCAATTCTCGCCGCCGAAGATCCTCAAGAACACCGATCAAATAAGAATTTCAATCTATTCGACGCGATTTTCAGCGCGTCCTAGCCACCACAGTTGCTTCCTATGAAGTGATGCACACTCTGGCAGCAAGCATGTGAGAGCCAACTTCTTTTATAGTTGTTGACATTGTTGTATCCAATATTTAGGTTCTACGCCGAAGAAAGCGGCTGGTCATGTGACCCATGGCCAGCGGAAATTTTATTATTCATATTGTTTATCTTTTATGTAAAAAAATTTGTATAAATCTTAATTTCATTAATTTAAATGTTGAACAAAATAATTTTGTATATTAAAAATTTTTTAATAAAATATAATTTTATAATTTAAAAATCTGTTTGAAATAAATGAATTCTATAAAATTTTATATAATTCATTTGAAAATTCAAAAAGTTATATTTAAAATAAAAAAATTTAAATTTAAATTTTATCAATTGAATTCCATAAAATTGAATACGCTTAATTTAAATAATATTAAAATTGATAGAATTTATAAAAAAATTCTACAAAATCGACAGTTGAAATATTTATTGACAAAATTAACCTTCACATAAGCTCTACTATTTTTACTTTTTCTTTTCCTTGCTATTTATTTTCTTTGAAAAATCTCGAACTATTACAACATTATTTTTTTTATTCCAATAATGATATTAGTTTATATTTTTATTTTCTTCGGTAATGATTTTTTTTAAAATCGAATAATAACTTTACTTATTATTTTTATGACATTATAAAAAATGAGTATCAGCCAATTATTTTTAAATGCAACTAAAAACAATAGTATCATTTTTATTTTTTTTTTTCAGTTCCCAAATTAATTACTTAAAACAATAAAATTTTTTATATCAATTAAAATTAATTATTATGATGAAAATATTACTATTTATATAATTTATTAATTAGCATGTAATATTAGTATATTTATTTATATGAAATTTTATTATTTATATTTTAATAAAAAAATGACAAATTATTAGTGTTTATTATTTATTTTTATTAAATTATTATGTCAAAAGTTTTATAAAAAATAAAAATAAATAAATTTTTATTTAAAAATTTATTTTAAAAATAATTTTATAAAATTCAATTAAATTTTTTATTTTAAATTATAGCACATGATAAATTCATTTATAAATAAATTCTATTGTGTTTCATTTGTTCTAAATGAGCTGGAATATAATAAAATTTTAGAAGTGAATAAATTCACTAAAAACTAAATTCTTCTACCGTATAGTTATACTACTAGCAGTCTGCCACATTACATTCAGATGTAAGTGCATATTCTCCGTCTTATCTTTCCACATCAAACTTTCCCACCCAAGCCAAACACTCCGAAAAGAAAATTAATTCTTTCGTTAATTAATACTGACTTTTCTTAGGCAAAGAAATCTAAAATTAGCAAACGGAAGCATAAAGATAGAACGAAAGCAAAGCAATAATTACCTGGTAAGCCTGCACCTTGTAGCCAGAGCGAACAAGCTTATCCGCCATTTCCAGACTCATCTCGTCCAAGCCGACGAATCCAACGAGACCAGGACGTTGAAACGCCATTCTTTCAATCCAAGAAGTGCCGCCTAGCCGTTGATTATCGAATTGAAGTGTGTCTGACCCGATGTTATTGAGGAGATCAGATTCTAAATAGAGGGATTGGCTTTGAATGTAAAATACTAATATATGTTGCAGAAGCAAGGTGAGGGAGAGAGAAAAGTCGTACAGCGGTATAGATTCTGAAGTTTGGGGATTTTATTTGAGCAATTACGGCAAACCAAAAAGCCCATTAATCATTCTACTTTGTTGAGATAAAAGTTTAAATAAATATTTTATAATCTATGCTCTTTACATTAAAAATAATAATTTTAAAAATCTTTTATTTTACATGGAATGTATAAAATTTTTAAATTTTTAATATAATTTTTATATTTTTAACTCTTTAATAAATATTTAATCGATTTAATTTTATAAATTTAAATTATTTTTAACATATTAAATGAAGTATTCAAACTTAAAGTACCAACATATGAAAATAAATTAAAAAATAATATAAATTTTTCATGAAAAATATATGGATAAATTTATATATTGAATTTTTTTAAAAAATTTATTTATTTAATTTTTATTAATTGAATCAACTATGTTCTCCCCTGCTATAAAATTTAACATGGAATTTATCCACGAAACTATTTAAGCAACTCTAAGCTTTTTGTTTTTTCGTCATAAGAAAAAAAAGGAAAGATTTTTGTTTTTTAGTAAACTCTAAGAAATTTTGAACTAAAAGGAAAATCCCCAAACTATATGTGCGGGTCACAAAGGTGAAAAAGAAAAATTGTACACGCATGTACAATTATGCATAAATGCTTTCGGCACGTGCATATGTCATACATATGGTAGATATGCACAAAGAGCTGTCGCCACGTACTCCATTTGATTTTTTTTCTTTTCTTTCAGATTCCATAAATTTCAACGGTGTATAGTTTTGGAGAAGTTTTGTCTGGCACAGTCCAGCTGGACTGTGGTAAAATAACAGTAATGTCCTTAGAGAATGTAAAAGGACAGTAATGTCCTTAGAGAATCTAAACAGTTTGTTTGTGATATGACAGATTGGTTTCAAGAGATTGGATTTCATGAGGACCCGGCAACTATACACGATAACTGCAACTAATTACGAAAGTTGCTCTTTATATATTAAAATGATCAGAATTTTGTGAATATCTAAAGAGATGTACTTTCAATTTTTATAAATTTTATCAATTTCAATAAAGCCCAAATTTGCCCGCCACAAACCCAAATTTCAATTCATAAAATCCTTCCACCAAATTAAACACAAAATCAAGTTTAGTTCATAGAAAACTATGAATTCAAGCTTATCTCAATAAGAATTATATGGCCAGAATTGTAAAATCCAACCAAAAAAACTTAAGAACAACATTATTAAAATTTTTTAGTCCCAAAAATAGGAACTTGATCAACCAAACGGTGACCGAATATAGGCTTCTGTACCAAAGGAGTATTTTCCCATTTTATTCTTGTGAACAATTGACGAATGAAATTTGATTAGAGAAGAAGAGGCAGGAAGTTGGCCTCTATCGTAAGAGGCAAACAAAGAAGGAGAAGAAGAAAAAAAAGTAGAATTTTCTTTCTCTTTTCAAACTATTTATAATTCGATTTGGTCTGATTTTAATTAGATTCGATTTGAATTATGAAAGTCTTGGCTTCTTTTATTTTCTAATGGTTTAACTTGTAGTATTCAATAGATTAAATTAAGAAATAAATGTATTAATTGATTTTTACATACTTTCCTTGATTGTTAGAAAGACTTTCTATATTCATTGAAATGATGATGATCTTAAAATAAGACATAATTCTAGGAATTGAGATTCAATGCCTTAGTTAATAATTAGCATATGTAACTAATCAATATCAAGATATTTCAAACCATTAATAATAATAGTAATAGTAATAATAATAATCATCATCATTTTACCATCAAAACGACGTAATTTTGAAGGGAGTTTAAATCAACCCACATGCAAATGCAAAACTATCACTTATGCTAATTATCTTTTAAATTTTAATTCTATCATAATTATAGACATTCTAATTATAATTAGTATTATAGTCAAACTAAATACTATATTAACTTCTATTATGATTATCACAATAGTGCTATAATTATAAAATTTCTAATTATCACTGGTTTATATTCAAATCTATTCGTAATCTAATAATATTACATATTAGTATAATTAGATTATTCATTTGTGTATAAGGTTATTAGTCCTTTTAGTATTGTAATTATACTTGGTAGATCTAATGCCTAGTATTATCAAAGAGAACAATTTTAGCTTAGTTTATTTGGCTACAATTATAATTATAATCATAATTAATAATTACATGAGTATGCAATATTGCAGAATGTGAATATGTTTGATTATAAATTAGTAATAATTGGAAATTCTGTGATTGTAGTAGTTTTAGAATGATAATAGTAATTATAATAGGTATAATCATATAATAGAGGCTAGTATTAAGTTTGATTTTAATATTACAATAATAATAATAATTATTATAATTATTATTATCCTAGTATAAAAATTTATAAATTAGTAATAATTAGAAATTCTATAATCATAGAGCTATAATATTAATAATGATATTACAATAGTTATAATCATATAATATCAGTTCGTACTAAATTTGATTATAATGCTAATTATAATTAGAATGCTTATAATTGTAATGCAATTACAATGAGAACCATAATTAGCATAGTTAACAGGATATAATTTTCGTTGAGATTATTTAAACTTACTACATCAAAACTATGTCGTTTTGATGATAAATTAGTGGTTATTATTATTATTATTATTATTATTATTATTATTATTATTATTATATAAAATAATACTAGCTAGTAATTAAAAAAGTTATAATTATATTTAAATGATTTGAAATATCTTGACATTGATTAATTATGTATGCTAATTAAGGCATTTAATCTCAATTCTTAGAATTATACTTGATTTTAAGAACATCATTCTAATGGATATGGAAATTCTTTTAATGATTAAAGGAAGTATATAAAATCTATTAATAAATTTATTTCTTAGTCTAATTAATTAATGCATAATAATCATCAATTAAGTTATACTAATGCATAATAATACCAAAGAGACCAAGATTTTTTGATTTAGATCGAATTGAACTCTAATTGGATCAAACCGAACTATAAATAGTTTCAGAAGAGAGTAAATATCATTTTCATCTTCCTCCCCTCCTTTGTTATGTCAAGAGAAATAACTTACTGTATCTCCTTCTTCAGTCAAGCTCCGGCCACCATATAACGTGAACAAGGTTGCAAAATACAACTCTAGTTATAGTAAGTCTGTTTCTAGTCATCGTTTGGTTGATCAAAAAATTCAATTTTTATTATTTTTGAGTTTTTCGATTGGATTTTGCAATTCTTGCTGCATTTCTTATTGAAATAACCTTAAGTTCATGGTTTTATAAAAAAATAAACTTGATTTTGCGTTCACGTAAAGTTTTGGTGAAAGATTTTGTGAATTGAAATTTGAGTTTGAGTTTAGAGCTTTTGATGAAATTGATAATATTAATAAAAATTGACAACAAAATTAAGTCCCTCATGAAATTTTCATTGTTTCGGTATATAGTGGGCAAGGTTTTGGGTTTGTATGATTTTTCGATCATCATGCACAGCGGTCAACATTAGTCCGGCAACAGCAGCAGCAACAAAGAGAATAGTGCACCTTCATTTGATAATTTAATTTGATCAAGGGGAATCTTTCTCACTTCTCTCTACCCAATAAAAAATTAAATATATTAAGGGTAGATACTATGGAGAATTTACATTTACTGTATACAGATTGTGCTAAGCACAACTTGTGTCATTTGGCACTACCTATATTTTAAACTTGTGAAAGGAAAGTAGTCTTCAATTAAAATGCCTATTTAAGGGAAAATTGGTTGAAAAAATTGAATTCTAGTGGCTAGTTGGCATTTTTCAAAAAAAACAAAATTTATGAATATCTTGTCTCATTTCTACTTTTATTATATATATGGAAAGTTTTAAAGGATGAGAAAAAATAGATTTTGAGAGAGAGAAAGACATTTTTAAATTGGTTGAATTTGTAAATTCACTCATGAACTTTGCAACTTTAACTTTGCGGCATTCTAAATTTTACAGATGACCTATTATATACTTGAATTTATAAATTTTGATAACATCACATACATTTTTATACTAATATCAATAATTTTTAAGATTTTTAGTTTTTATCTATAAAATATCGACTTGATATATAGCTAGCATGACTATTGAAACAATAATTTTCATAAATTTTAACTTTTTAATGTGTACTTATTTGATCTAATTTTGCAAGTTAAAGTGAATAAAATAATTTTGAAAAGTAAAGTGTTTAATAGATGTGTTAACATACAATAATAAAACATATTAAATAATAATACTAGACTCTTAAATAAACTCTAACTAATAGATAATACATGATTATCATAATTTTTATTATAATAGGATATATCTTAATTCCAATATATACACTCTAAATTTACTTCAAAAGGGGACGAATTCTCAAATACTCTCAAAACTTAATTTTCACGATTAATAAATAGTGCAATGAGCGAATAACACGCCTTGTGTGAAACCTATTGAACGAAATTCTTCATAGAAACATTGTGTCGTGGACTTCGATGCCCATGAGGATGCTGATCAGATGATCGATGGGCTAATGCAATTACAGATTGAATTTCCAATGTTCCAAGATCAACCTCAACTGCGTACACTATTGGGAACCGTGTATCATACCCAATTTGTAAGGTTTCTGACTGGTGAATAAATTGACATCTCTTCCCCTAATGACTCCAGTACACACTTTTATTTGATTATTTATTCGTATTTAATTCTAGTGTCTTTATTGGTTATAGGTGCTTGTAGTAAACTGACATTACTTAGTCATCTATGCATTGGTTATCAAGTCTTTTAACAAAAGCCCATATGGCATAACCCATTAAATTTGAGGAAATTATAAGACTTGGTAAAAAGGAGAATTTGAAGCCATGACCAATTGTTAAAATTTGATTATTTGCTCAAATTAATTTTATTTTCAATATATAGATTGGATCAAATTGATGATAAATGAATGATGATGGGTGAATATAGTATACGCATGTGCATTCAATGCTTAGCCTTAATGATATTACCAAGCCTCATTCATTGAACCGAATATATGACATTATTATAAAATTTTAGCTAATAGATTTGGCAGATTTTTTGTTTATCACTGTAAAACCCCAACTTTATCAAATTCGTACATTTATATTTTAATAATTGATGATCAATTTTCCAATTCATGTAATTGTAGAATCACTCTTAATTAATTGATTTATTATTAATCCAAAAAATTTATTATCAGTCTCTAATAAATAATTTAATTGGCTAGGTTATAGAAATAATTGGCAATATATTTCTAGATAATTAAGGCTAATTGTATTGTGATGGGTCTAAGAGGATAGGACGATATTATTTTATAAGGAAAGGAAGATGAGTGCATGGCTTATGATGCATAGGCTAAATGGTCAATTCCAGCTCGAAAACTTGTTCCTGTGTAGCTATGGTAATACTACTTTCTAGGACTGGACTAGGCAATAAAATAGGCTCCCTCTTCTGTATTTATTATTATTATTATTAAAGAAGGAGATTTCAAGAAAGGAAGCAGAGACTCACTTGCTCATATACCCTTTGCTTGTGTAGCTTACACTTTCCTGGTAGTTCAATGGTTGCTAAGCTAGACGCCTGGTAGGACTCCTAGCTTTGGCATTGACTCTTAGCTTATGGACCATACATATAAATTAGCAGTTGGATACAAAAAAATAATAAATAAAAAAAGTAAAGATAAATTTTCTCTATTTAATATTTTAATTATATATTTACATATTTCTAATTTATAAATCATGTTATATTCGCATGTGGCATAAACTATTAATTATTCTCTAATTAATAATTTAATTGTCTAAATTCTCTTAAGATAAGATAATAATATTATCGATAGAATATTTATTTCTTCATCCAATGGGACACATTCGCTAGAGGTCTAAGTGGTCCAGTTTTCTTCGTCCAATGTGACACATTTGCCTGAGGCCTAAGCGACTTAATTTTCTCCATCTAATGGGACAGGGTCGCCAAAGTTCTAAGCGGCCCAGTTTTTTCTCCAATGGGACACGTTCGCTAGAGGCCTAAACAGCCAAGTTTTCTTCGTTCAATGGGATATGTTTGCCAGAGGCCTAAGCGGTCCAGTTTTCTCCGTCCAAATGGACACATTTGTCAAAGGCCTAGGCAGCCCAGTTTTCTTCTCTAATGGGACACGTTCACCATAGGCCTAAGCAGTCCAGTTTTCTCTGTCCAAAGGGACATGTTCTCTAGAAGCCTAAACAGCCTAGTTTTTTCCATCCAATGGGACACATCGCTAGAGGCCTAAGCAGCCCAGTTTTCTTTGTCCAAAGGTACACGTTTGTTAAAGGCCTAAGCAACCCAAGTTTCTCCTCCAATGTAACACATTCACTAGAGGTCTAAGTGGTTCAGTTTTCTTCGTCCAAAGGGACATGTTCGTTAGAGGCCTAAGCGACCCAATTTTCTCTATCCAAAGAGATACGTTCGCTAGAGGCCTAAGTGGCCCATAAGTTCTCCAATGGCCTAAGCGTCCCATATGTTCGCAAATGACCTAAGTGGCCCATAAGTTCTCTAATAGCCTAAGTAGTTTGCTAATGGCCTAAGTGGCCATAAGTTCTCTAATGGCCTAAGCAGTCCATAAGTTCTCTGTCCAAAGGGACAGTTCGCTAGTAATCTAAACTTCTCCTACTTAATGAAATATGAACTTAAACTAGAAAGTAAAGCTCGCCAACTAATCGTATAAAATATCAAGATACAAAGGATATATCACTTAAATTGTCAGAATGATGTTCGACAAATTATTCTATTTCTTATTCAACGACTAAGTGAAAAAATATAACTCTAGATCGCCCCCAACAACAATATGCTCGAAGGATAAAACAAGCAAGAAAGACTAAATACACATAAAGAGGCTGAAGAAGCAATAAGTGCTTGATCCTCATTAAGTTAAAGTTCTTTACATTAATAGTTACAAAATTTCTATAATAAGTTATAAACAAAAACGCTATATGAATATTACATTTGGATATAATCGACCAAATAACTGATGAAGGACTATTGTTAACATACAATAATAAATCATATTAAATAATAATACTAGACTCCTAAATAGACACTAACGAATAGATAATATAGGATTCTTATAATCTTTATTCTAGTAGGATTTATCTTAATTCTAATATATATATCCCAAATTTACTCCAAAAGGAGACGAATTCTTAAATACTTTCAAAACTCAATTTTAATGATTAACAAGATGTATTTTTATAAGTTGAAATTTTTTATGGATTAAAGGAGAAGTTGAGGGTGCAACAAGGTTAAATTAAGAAAGTTCAAGCGTATTTTAAATTATGTAATAACATTTACTATCACAATTATGCTACTTTCTAATGAAATTTTTATTGTCATTCAGTCACCGATAATTTAATTTTTCTAGGAAAGTAATTTTACATAAAAAAAAAGTTAGGGATGCATTTACTTGTAGAAAACTGAAGTAGTTTTCTAGAAAAGTTTTTCAAGAAAATTGAAAAAAAAAATTTTATTTTTAAGAAAATTGGGAAAAAAAAATTTGTGTTTAAATCAATCAGTTTTCTTTTCTTTTCGGAAAATTAGAAAAAAGTTTTCCAGTTTTTCAAAATTTAAGTAAGATTTGAAAAACAATTTTAAATTATATTGCATAGTTTAACTCTATGATAAAAGATATGTTTTTTTTTTATTGTATTTCATTTTTAAAAAATGATATTTTCATAATTAAAATTAAAATCTATAAATAATTTTTTCTATGAAATATTTTCATTGATAGAATAAAAAATTATTTTAATAGCATAAAAAAATTATAATATGCTTTAATATATATAATTAATTTTATTATTGTAGATATACTATATCCTTTATTTTTTACAAATTTTGCAAAATGATGAAAATTGATATTATTATTATTATTATTATTATTATTATTATTATTATTATTATTATTATTATTATTATTATTATTATTATTATTATTATTATTATTATTATTATCAATTGGCTCATTTTGGCCTTGCAACTTGGCTTCCAAAATCAATTGGTCCATATTTTAACTTTCAAGCCAATTTTCCACATTAGTTAGCATTAAAAGAGGTAAGAAATATTAAATTTTGCATTTTAATTTTTATTCCATAAGATTAGCCCTTGAATTTGATGAATCAAAGCTTAAAATTTTTAATCAAATATTAAAATTATCTTTTAAACATATTAATTAATAATTTAAGATGTTAGAAATTAGATAGGATAAAAACGAGTCGAAAATGTAAAAGTTAGGAATTATAATTTCCAAACTGTTTTAATGAAAATGCTTAAATTTAACCACTGTATTTTATTTAATTAAATATGTAAAAATATTCAAAAATTATGAAATTTTATGGAGAGCTAGGCTAGGATGTTAGCAAGGTTTTGGTAAAAGGAAATGTTAAAAAGATTAAAGGAAAAAGATTTATGACTAATTGAATAAGAGTTACTTAGTGTGATACTCTAAACAGATTTCACCACAATTTTTAGGTTGTTTGACCATGTAAATGAATTTTAAAAATTACAAATTTTTTCAAAAATATAGCCTAAGATGTCAAAAATGTTGTGTTAAAAGGGCAAGTCTAAATGATGAGGGTAATTGAAAATATTAAATAAATAAATGAGACTACGGAAACCAAGAAAATTGGAAATTCTGATTCTATAATTAATTTATTTAAATAGGATAATAAACTCTAAAATTCATGAAACTTAATATGAAAGTGCTCTGAGATGTTAAAAATATTGTGTAAAAATTTCAAAGTAAAAGAATTTATGAAAATAAAAATATGAATAAAATAATGCAAGTGGCTCACATACTGAAAATTCTAAATTTCCCTAATTTGCACTAAAGTTGACCAAATTGAAATATAAATAAATTAATCATGAACACAAGAATAAAATGGATGAATATTAAGCTCCAACTGATGCTAAAAATCAGATTTAAATTTAATAAAAAAATATATTAAAGAACCTTGAATGTCAATAAAGAGATAGAAATAAATTAAAAGTGCAATATATGGTGAAATGTGAATATAGGTCAAGGAGTTACTACAAATCATTTTAGAATTATAAGTGATAGAAAGGAGTCGAATACTTGAGTTTAAGGTGAGTTATGGTGTTTAACCCCTTCCTTGTGTGTGTTTAAATTGTTGATTCAATCCATGATTGTTAGATTGTTTGAAAGAATTTATTCAGTACCTATTATCCTTGATTTTGAATAACTGAAATTGTGATATGAAATTGTGATCTAAAATTGTGAATCTAAGAATCTTATAGCTTATAATATTTGATTCTAATTATGCTATGCTACTGTTTGGGCTAATCATAGAACCGAAACTTAATGGGTGCTATACCATTGGGCTATGTGCACATAGATGAAAGTGAATACAATTAAACGAAGAAGTTACTACCCTGAAAATTATGAAATGTGAGATAATGCTGAAATGTACATAACAATATATTTTCTTCAATACTATCAAAGTGAAAGAGGGTTTTTTTTGTGAAAATTGTGATTTTTTAAAATGCTGGCATTAGCTGATTTATCTAAGTAATTTGAGAAATTTATATGAGATGAGAAACTATTGGAATGTACAAAATAATATATTTTCTTCAGTACTATCTAATTGATTATTACCTATTTGATTGATATGATATCGATAATAAGAAATTAAATTGTTATAAATTTTGTTTATATGAAATTAGTCTGTAATGAGCTTTAATGGTATACTGTATTGTATTAATTAATTTGTAAGCCATGAAAATGTTCGATAATGTTATTACCTTTTAAGGGGCACTATATTTTCACTGAGTTGATGTTTCATCAAAGTGTTTGTGTTTTAGGTAGACGTGATCTGATTCAACAACTTCTTGATTTTAGCCAAAAGCAAGAGCAAATAAATAAGTGTTGGAATTTTAGGAATAATTATGTATTGAAGGAATGACTCTAGTTGCTTCGTATATATGTAAAGGATTTTAGTTGTGTATGAGTGTAAAGTTCAATATCAAAAGATTTATATGAATATAAGTTTGATTACTTAAGATTGCATTTAAAAATATATATATTTTGGAAAATTAGTTAAAAAAAACTGAAAAGTCTTTAGCTCAACTAAGTATAAAGTATTAAATGTGAAGCAAACTATTTATAATAAGATTAATTCAAACGTGGGTTCTACATGGCACCTGATGGCCTTAAGCCTACTTGGGCCCTAGGACCATCACATCTTTATTTTTGGAGTGTGAAAGGGTTGGTATCAGAGCAAAGAATAATAGAAACATAAAAGTGTCAATTTATAAGAACAAGTGTATAAGGAAACTATAAAACATATGATTGTCTTATTGTGTTGTGACTTCTTTGTTGTTTAGATCTGTGTTAAGCTATGTGATGGCTGAGAAATTCCTTTCTATTTATAGATTTAGAAAGGGGTGCAATAATACCCTACATATTATGAAAATTCATTATTTAAATGTTAAGCAAATTAGATAAATAAAAGATAAGGATGTGAATTGTGTAATATGAATGATTGATAAAATCTATACCATGATCAAGTTGGATTTTACAGGATATCACTTTAAGATATGTGGTCAATAAAAATTTAAGTATCATAATGAAATGAGATTTACAAGATATTATGGAAGATAGATGATTGTGACAAGGAGATGATTTGTGCAATATGAGTATGTGATGAAAATTTCATATACTATGGTCAAATTAAGATATTACAAGGTATTATTTTGAGTTAGGTTATTGTGATAAGATATCAAATATTTGATTTAACTGGAGTGTTCTGTTAAATTAATTGACCTTATGATCAGATTATATATGGGACTAATGAGACATTAAGTATAAATGTACAAGTATATCAACATATTTATTATGTGTAAGTGATTTAAGAAGCAAACGATTTTTAATATAACATATGATATATGATTGAATATATAAGTGCAAATCATTATTGGAATGTATTTTTGAAAGAAATACTAAGCTATTTGTATGAAAGTCTATGAAATGGATATTGCGATGATTGAGAAAATGTGTTAAGACCTTAATATGCACAGTGAAAGTTAAAAAAAAAAATTCTACTTTTATGTCCTGGCAAGATGTAAAAATATGATTATTTCTTTGCATAACCAGATGTGGTAAATTGTTGGAAATGTAAGATTCCTTATAAAGAAAGTGTACTGAAAACTTGGATTTTTGCTTTTACAGTTGCTAAGAACCTGAAGTACATGTGGATGAATTTTGGCCTAATTAACCAATACTCTTCTACAATACTAATGGTATATGGGAAATTGGTGCAAAATAGAAAATAAAATGAAGATATAATAATGATAATGATAAAATAACTACATGATCCTTTGTTTCCAAACATTGTTGGTTATGATTTTGTTTTGTTAATTTTTGCCTTAAAATATTCCAATTTCACATAGCAATAATTAATGTTTGATAAGAATTGATTTGTTAAGTAGCTCATTCTTAACTACATAAAGACTCTATTGAATGTGTGCCTTGTATAAAACTGTTGTATTGTGGCTCTATTCCCACATCGGGAATATAGAGCAAGTGGGGCGGTGGCTCTTGTTATAAATAAAGCTACCCTCCTTAAGTTTTATTATCCCAAAAAGTTGAGAATAACAGTGGCCCATCAATTGGCTTAATTGTCTCTTCTCTTCATTTGTAATATTTCTAAATTAGAGAAATATTAAATTGAGAAGTGTTCGAGGACCTAGGCAAAATTGGTCAAACCTCATTAAATTGGTGAGTCTACTTATTTGTCTATTTTATAGCTTTTCACCGTGCAATTTATTTTGAAGCTATTTTATTAGGGTGTATAGTAGTGTGATATATTGTGCTATTAATTACATGTCTAGATAGTTGGATTTTAGTGGGACTATCTACAACCACTCCAATTATTTGGGAGTTTATTTGGTGTAATTTTTAGTACAATCGTTCATGCACATTACACATATTCACTATTCATGCAATAGTAATTGTTAAAATAGCAACACTTCTGTAAAAATTTGTATCAGAGCTAGGTTTTTGAGTATACTCTGTGGTTGCAGCTTGGTCTGATATACCACATCATAAAAGATTCTTAGTTATTGGATATTGTCTTTGAAAGTTATAAATAGAATTTGTAGCAGAAATGGTTGATGATAAGAAAACTTCCACATCTACGGTGTCAACTTCCTCCTCAAGTGAGGAATGCTGTGATAAATGCTAGATTCACAGTGGGAATTTTTTATGGGACTGGCCATTTTGGCATGTGGCAAAGTGAACTTCTAGATGCTCTCTTTTAACAAGTTCTAGATGTTGCTATTGAAGAGGAGAAACCAAACGAGATGGAGGAGAATGAGTGGAAGACAATGAATTAGTTGGCATGTGGTATAATTCGCTCGTGTCTTTCTAGAGAGCAGAAGTATGCATTCTCGAAAGAAAATTCTACAAATAAACTGTGGAAGGCACTGGAGGGAAAATTTATGAAGAAAAGTAATCAAAACAAGCTCTATATAAAGAAGAGATTGTTTCACTTTACTTATGTTCCTGGTACCATGATGAATGATCATATCACAAATTTCAATCAGTTGGTGGTTGATCTGATGAATTTTAATAAGACATACAGAGACGATGATTTGGCTGTAATGTTATTGGGATCACTTCCTGATGAATATGAGTATCTTGAAACTACTCTACTTCATGGGAAAGTTGCAGTGACTTTGAGTGAAGTTTGTGTTGCCCTATACAGCCACGAATTGAGGAAAAAGGAGAAGAAAGAAAGGGCAAGTGAAGCAGGAGAAGCGCTGGTTAATAGAGGTTGTCCACAAAGCCGAAGGACAAGAAAGAAAGGAAGATCCCTTTCAAAATCCAGGCCAAACAAAGACAAGTGTGCCTTTTGCCAGGAGAAAGGCCATTGGAAGAAGGACTATCCAAAGTTGAAGCCTAACAAAGGAAAAGCTGTCATAGATTCAAATATAGCTGAGTGTGATGATGCCGACTCAGGCTATTCATTAGTTGTAACGACATTAACAAGCTCATCCATTACATGCTCAACAAGCTTATCCGGTGCATGGCTACTGGATTCAGCATGCAGCCATCATATATGTCTCAATCGAGAATGGTTCTTTAACTTTAGCGAGCTTAAAGATGAAGTGGTCTACATAATAAATGACAATCCTTGCATCACAGAAGGGATTGGTTCAATCCATTTGAGGAATTGTGATGGATCAATTAGGATTTTGACTGATGCGCGGTACATGCCTAGTTTGATAAAATATCTCATCTCTATGGGAGTCTTAGAATCAAAGGGCTCCAAAGTGGTTGCAGAAGATGGAGTGATGAAAGTCATCTCTGGTGCATTGGTGCTGATGAAAGGGTTACAAAGAAGGAATAATTTGTATTATTATCAAGGTAATGCTGTTATTGAAACAATAGCAGCTACAATTTCTAGCAATGAGAAGGAGCTAGAAGCAACTAGGTAATGGCAAATGCACTAGGGACATGCAAAAGAAAAATTATTGAAAATTCTGTCAAATCAAGGATTATTGAAGAACGTACAGACTTGCAAACTGGACTTCTATGAACATTGCATCAAAGGGAAGCAGACGAAAGTGAAGTTTGTCACTGCAATCCATAATACTAAGGGTATACTGGATTATGTTTACTTTGATGTGTGGGGACCCTCCAAGAATGCTTTAATGGGAGGTAAACACTATTTTGTGACCTTTGTTGATGATTTTTCCCAGAGAGTTTGGGTGTATACTCTAAGGATGAAAGATGAAGTGTTATATGCTTTCCTCATATGGAAAAAGATGATGGAAAACCAAACAGGCAGAAGGATCAAATGTCTCCAAATAGATAATGTTGGAGAATACGAAAGTGATCCATGTATGAAGGTTTGCGTCGATGAAGAAATTGTATGACACTTCACAATTAGACACACACTGTAACAGAATGGGGTGGCAGAACGCATGAATCGGACATTGCTGGAGAAACTTCGGTGTGTATTATCGAACGTTGGGTTGGGCAAAAAATTTTGGGCTAAGATTGTAACATACGCGTGTCACCTCATTAATCAATTACCATCAACTGCTATTGATGGAATTACACCTATAGAGGTATGGGTTGGAAAACCTACTATAGATTATGATTCTTTACATGTGTTTGGTTCCTTTGCATTTTATCATGTTAAGGAATCAAAGTTAGATCCAAGAGCAAAGAAAGTTATCTTTGCGGGCATTGCCTTGGGCGTGAAAGGATATAGACTCTGGTGTCCAAAGACAAAGAAGATCATCTTTAGCAGAGATGTCAACTTTGATGAATCTACCGTGTTGAAAAAGGTGACTAAGCAGTAGTCAGATGGTACTCTGCAGCAGTTGGAGAGCACTCCAAAACAGGTGGAGTTTGAAAGAAAAATTATTGACCCAATAGTAGATGATGAAATAAATGAAGACACTCCTATGGTAGAAGGAGAGACGAATGAAGAAGTGGTTCCAATCCAAGAACCTTCGCAGCAGCATGAATCAATTGCTTTGAGTAAGCCAAAAAGAGAGATTCGAAAGCCTGCTCGCTATGTTGATATGGTGGCTTATGCATCTTCAATTGTAAATGATGAAGTTCCTACCACTTTTACTTATGCTATCCAAAGTTTAGAAAAAGAAAGGTGGAGGACAGCTATGGATGAAGAAATGCACTCCTTTTAGAAAAATCAGACATGGAAGTTAGCTAGTCTACCGAAAGGGAAGAAGGCAATTGGATGCAAATGGGTATATGCAAAGAAGGAAGGATTTCCTAATAAGTCCGATGTTCGCTACAAGGCATGCTCAGATGGAGGGAATCGATTATAATGAAGTTTTTTCTCCAGTTGTGACACTCCATTCGAATCTTGTTGGCCTTAGTAGCACAATTTGATTTGGAACTAGTTCAATTGGATGCAAAAACTGCATTTTTACATGGTAACTTGGAAGAGGAAATCTATATGACTCAGTCAGAAGGATTCAAGGTTGCTGGTAAAGAAGATATGATATGCAATCTTAAGAAATCGTTGTACGGATTGAAGCAATCTCCGAGGCAATGGTACAAATGATTTGCAAGTTATGGAAAGCTGAAGTACACAAGAAGCAAATACGATCGTTATGTGTATTTGCGCAAGCTACAAGATGGATCTTTCATTTATCTTCTTCTTTATGTTGATGATTTGCTAATAGCATCAAAGAATAAAGAAGAAATTGAGAAGCTGAAGACCTAGTTGAATCGAGAATTCGAAATGAAGGACCTGGGTGAAGCTAAAAAGATTCTCGGTATGGAGATAAGCAGAGATAAGAAATTGAGGAGACAGTGTTTGACTCAGAAGCAGTATTTGAGAAAGGTACTAAAGCGTTTTGGCATGGATGAGAAGATAAAACCTGTTAATACACCTCTTGCTCCACATTTCAAGCTTAGTGCAGCTTTATCTCCAAAGAATGATGCAGAATGAGAATACATGTTGAAGGTTCCATATGAAATGCAATTGGTAGCTTGATGTATGCTATGGTGTGTACAAGGCCCAATATTTCACAGGCAATTAGAGTTGTGAGCAAGTATATGCATGATCCTGGCAAGGAGCATTGGCAAGCTGTGAAATGAATTCTACAGTACATTTTGAATACCATAGACACTGATTTATCTTTTAGCAGGATAAAGAAGTCGATCAATGTATAGTTGGTTATTATGATTTCAACTATGCAGGCGATTTGGATAAACATCGATCGACTACCAATTATGTGTTTACACTTGCTAAAGCACCGGTGAGTTGGAAGTCTACCTTATAGTCAATAGTGACTTTGTCTACTACAGAGACAGAGTATATGGCAATTACGGAGGCTGTTAAAAAGGCGATTCGGCTTCAAGGGTTGCTTGATGAATTGGGAGTTGGACAAAAGCATATAAAGTTGTATTGTGACAGTCATAGTGTTATTCATTTGGCAAAGAACCAAGTTTATCATGCAAGGACGAAGCATATTGATGTTAGATATCACTTTGTATGAGAAATTCTGGAGGAAGGTGGCATACAACTTCAGAAGATAAAGACGATAGAAAATCCTGTTGATATGATGACGAAAGTAGTGACAATGGTAAAGTTCAAATACTATTCGGACTTGATCAATGTTATTGAAAATTGAAGTTGCGCTTCAAAGCGCATTCGAAGACACTACATAGTTGTGAGATAATTGAGAAAAATTGTAGATGTGGAAATTTCGCCAAGGTGGAGATTTATCGTATTGTGGCTCTATTCCCACATCGGGAATATAGAGCAAGTGGGGCGGTGGCTCTTGTTATAAATAGAGCTACCCTCCTTAAGTTTTATTATCCCAAAAGTTGAGAACAACAGTAGTCCATCAATTGGCTTAATTGTCTCTTCTCTTCATTTGTAATATTTCTAAATTAGAGAAATACTAAATTGAGAAGTGTTTGAGAACCTAGGCAAAATTGGCCAAATCTCGTTAAATTGGTGAGTCTCCTTATTTGTCTATTTTATAGCTTTTCATCATGCAATTTCTTTTGAAGCTATTTTATTAGAGTGTATAGTAGTGTGATATATTGTGCTATTAATTACATGCCTAGATAGTTGGATTTTTGTGGGACTATCTACGACCACTCCAATTATTTGGGAGTTTAGTTGGTGTAATTTTTAGTACAATCATTCATGCTCATTACACATATTCACTATTCATGCAATAGTAATTGTTAAAATAGCAATGGTTTCGCAATAAAAACTCTCCATTGTTTAAGCTTTAAATCCTTTTTGAGTTAAAAAATTTCTTGATTCTCAAATGGATTCTATTTTCTCTCATCCTGAATCATACCTTCTTTGAATTGAACAAGCAAAAGAAAAATATGATTTGATATCCAAATAGTCTGCCCTTATTTATGAAATTATTGAGAATGAGTCAGTGTGAAAAGAGTGAAATGTCTTATGTTTCAAGTTTAAAAAAAAGAAAGATGTGGTCTTTCGAAAAAAAAAAGAAGATAAGTCTTTCCACCTCAATCATCTTTTGTATAAAGAAAAACCAGAAGAAAGTGTATATGTTTACCTTTTAGAGAATTTTTCACTCCTATCTTTCATGTATATAACAATGACCTTTTCGATGAAATATATATTGCAATTGAACCTTGTTCCAAATGTTATCTGAATAAATGTTTGAATTCTTAACATGTGTTAATGTTAAATGGCATAGAAGGAACTTCAATATCTAATGAAAGCGGTAAAAATATAATAGATATATAGTCTAGAAGGCATGTTCCAAAGTTGTTATAAAGAAACAAAATGAATAAAACGAAAATTTGTAATACACATTCCATTTTTTCATATAACATAGATGATGGCTATGATTTAGTATCAGATTTAAAAATCTGATCATGATATATTTAGATTAGAAATGTCAACTCAGTTGTAAAAATTTTCAACAACAGTAATTGGGAAAAATGATATTATTTTCGATGCTTGCTACCTTCACAGTTTATTTTTTCGAAATTTGTTTTTGTCTGAAATAACTATGTATTTGATTTGAAATATGGATAAATATTATTTGATGTTTTACAATATTTTCTTTAAGGGAAATTGTTAATCCCAAAATTTCATAATTAAAATTTATGATAAAAAAGTGTTGTGAAAATATTAATGTATTGTGTGTATATATATATGTAAAGCATCTACATACAAACTCAGTGAAAGGTATGTTAGCAAGAGATTTCAAAATCTTTATGAGAATATGCTTTATGGTTTTTAACTTAAGGATATCAGATTTCATGCAATTCAAGTATAATTTTGGTATAATAATTTTGATGAGAACAATTTGAACTTTGCTTATGTGAGCCCTATGGCTATAAAAATAAATATTCATTTTGACTGGAGGAAATGTGCAGTATATTGCACAATTTATAGAACATAAATTATATATGTTTTGAGATTGTTCACTTCAAGGATGAAAAGTGATTTCTATAAATGGAAAATAAATGAATGCTTGTGGAGGAAAACATATTTTGAATGTGCATAAACTATTGGGAGATATGTAAGTATTGTGAATAAAATAAATTATTCTTCTTATGAGAATTTAAATAAGAAATGTATGAATTTGGAATATGTGATTGTTATGTTTATGAGGATGAATACTTTTTTTAATGAAAATAGATGTGTAGTATATTTTGAATAAGTGAAAATTATATAACATATATATTATAAGTCTTGTGATTGTTTATTTGGAGATGAAATGAATTCTTTAAATGAGAAACAATGAATACTTTGGTGATGGGTGTCGAGACCACAAAAAATAATCCATACTCTTCCTATTCTAAGTAATTATAGGTGAGAAGGGTCGAACCCTAGAAATTAACAAAGGCTAATTTTTAAATTGAGACCAGTTGATAAAATAATAAAATAAAAGGAGGGGGGGGGGGGGTTTGATCAAAGTAGCACTACAAAAATAACTAGGTAACCAAAAAATGATAAAAGAAATAATTAAAATCAATGGAAGAAATGATTCAGCCAAAGGTGATTCACAGTACGAGATCCTTTTGATTAATCGTTAATACAAAGATAATTCAATAATTCAAAAGACTGACAAGTACCTCTGAAAAGTCTTTCTATAATATTAAATTAAACAGAAAAGCGCTAAAATAATTTCTAACTAGCGAACAATCCTAAACAAGTGATAGAATTTATTTTACTGGTAGTAATAAAAACTAGAAAGACCCTGCCCTATTCAACAAACTTACAAGCATAGTTCATTTAAAATAGATTGTGGGATTCCATAATATAATCCAAAAGTCTGGTCACAATCAAATTATATTATTCGCTACTAAGTCAATTTAGTTAGACAATACGAATCTTAACTTTATTGATAGTTATATGCTTTCCTATAAGATTGATCAATGGGCCCTTATTGAACAAAAATAAGAAAACAACAGAGATGGAGTTTCTCATCAGATTCAGAAAACACACAAAAGCCAATTGAAATTAAAGAATAAACTTATCGCATTTAGATCTCATAATCTTGAAGAATCCCTACTTGAAATCAACCCTTGATTGAAATAATAAGTTTAGCCATTCATGGCTATGGAGAAAATAAGAATAAAAGTAAACCCTAAGAGAACTACTACTGTTTTGAAATAAGGAGAGGATATAATTCATTCCCCTTTACAAACTTTAAGATCCTATATATAATGGAGGAAAGAAACCCTAAAAATAAATATTTTTTAAAGAAAATCTAAATATTTAAATTGAATATCTATGAAATCCCTTAAAAGGTGAGCCAGCTTGCATTTTAAATGATGTTTTTATAGCTGTCAAGATTCTACAAAAGTTCAGGTCACGTCCCTATAATGCTTGTCCAAGCGTTAGTCCAAAACTTCTAAAAGGTTTTGTTCAGCTTCAGACTCGACTCTATAGTGCTTGCCCAAGCGTTATCTCAAAACTTCTAGAAAACTTTGCTTGGTGTGGATCCACCTCTACAATGCTTGCCCAAGCGCTATCTAAAAACTTTCAGAGGGCTTTACTCTCCTTCAGACTGATCTCTTCTTATGCTTGCCCAAGCGTAAGCTAAAAACTTCCAGAAGGCTTTTTGAGAATTTAGCTCTAACTTGGTTGCTTCATCAAAAACTCAAGAAATCAATCTCCAAAGCTTCCTTTTGAACAAATCTAGCATAACCTATGGAAAATATGAAAACCAAATGAAAATCCTCATTTTAACTAAAAATTATTTATAGATACTAATCAAACAAATGATATTTTATGCTAAATTAACAAGCTATCATTTGTGGAGTCAGCATAACCTAATTTTCATAACTTATTTATGATGTATGTGAATATTGTAAATAAAGCTAAGTGATATGATTATAAGGAATATAAATTATTGCATTAGTGAGAATTGAATCCTATTGATTCTTAAGTGCCAAATTTTGGAGCATATAATTTTGGCACCCTAGGGAGATGGAATAGGTAGGAAAAAAATTATTTATTAAAGTTGTATTGTTGTTGATACCTTAAGTGTCTACTGAATTCTTAGATCACATGCAAAAATAAGAATGCAATATTTGCGAGTAAATATAATTGTATGAATTTAGAGAAATGAAATATTTTTTTTAGGGTGGTTAAGATAATCTTACTGTAAGGATATTATGCTATGACTAGTGAGTAAATTGATAATTGGTGTTTAAAGAAATGATTAATATGTTTTTGAAATTTTGATAGAATAGAAGATTGATTTTTATGAAGTATTGGAAATAGAGAAGGGTAAACATTAGAAGATGGTTTGAGGATTGAAAGAGATATTGAATTCTAAGGATTTGTTGGAGTTAAGAATTTTGTTATGTATTATACGAGAATAATCTTAATTCAATGATCAAAAGAGAGTACACAGGTGGCCATTGTTATGATAGAGCAGTCAATTCTGATAATCAATAGATATGTTCATAGATATTTAGTATAAAGAATTGAAGAAGAAATTATGAGATCAAATTGGTTTGAATATATGATGGAATTATGATATCAATTTTGGGATTTGAAGTTATTGGATATTAATCAGTTGAATTTGGATTTTTTTTTATAAGTTATTTTATGTGGAAAAATTAAGTATTAATTGTAAGAATATTGAATGCTAGTTTGTTAAGTAAAAAGGTAATTCGAAACAGAAATGATTGTGAAGAATAGGAAAAAAAATTTGAACCATTGATTTAGTAAATTTTGCGGACGAAATTATTTAACTGGGGTAGAATTGTAAAACCTAGATTTTGAAAATCGAAATATTCATAACTAATTATAATTGGATCGTTTCTTAATTTTATTATGATTTCAAATTTCAAAAATTTATTGAATATTTGACAAATAAAAGACCTACAAATGATTATTTGTACATATTAATTATTAAAGATTAAGTTTATAATAGTTGTAAATAATTTATTTGGTATTAAATATCCCCTAGATGCAATAAAACTCTTTTACTCCAAATATTGTGCAAATTAAGTTAATGAGTGATAAAGAAGTATTTTAGGTGACCAAAAGATCAACGGATTCACAAAAAAGTCAAATGATTTACTTACAAATCAAAGGATTCACAAATAAATAAAATGAGTCATCTATAAATCAAAGGACTCATCTACAAATCAAAGGATTCATCTATATATCAAAGGACTCACCTAAAAATTAAAGGATTCATCTACAAATCAAAGGACTCACCTAAAAATCAAAATTCTACACTACAAAAAGGGAAGAAGGGCAAGAGGTAAGTCATCTCCTTAGGAAAAAGAAAGTAAGTGTATTTGGAGATAAAACCCACTTCTCTACCTTCAACAAACTTCATAGCCATAACTTTCTTTCCCTTCTCATTTTTATTGATCTTCAACCTGCCATAGCTTATTTAACAATTAATCATAAGTGTCTACAAGTTTTCTAAAGGAAGAGTTAAACCAACAAGTGATAAGAAGGAAGAGAAAACAAGAAGAATTAAAAGAGGTAAGAAATATTAAATTCTACATGTTAATTTTTATTCTATAAGATTAGACATTCAATTTGATGAATCAAAGCTTAAAATTATCTTTTAATCAAAGCTTAAGCTTATCTTTTAAACATGTTAATTAATCATTTAAGAGGTTAAAAATTAGTAAGGATAAAAAGGAGTTGGACATGTAAAAGCTAGGAACTATAATTTTCAAATTGTCTCAATGAAACTGCTTAAATTAAGCCACAGTGTTTTATTTAATTAAATATATAAAAAAGATTAAAAAATTATGAAATTTTGCAGAGAGCTAGGTTAGGATGTTATCAAGGTTTTAGTAAAAGGAAATGTTTAAAATATTAAAAGAAAAATATTTATAACTAAGTGAATACAAGGCTCTCAGTCTGATACACAAATAGATTTCACCACAGTGTTTAGGTTATTTGACCATGTAAATAAATTTTAAAAATTACAAAATTTTTTAGAAATATAGCCAAAGATGTTGAAAAGGTTGTGTTAAAAGGGAAAATCTAAATGATAAGGGTAATTGGAAATATTAAATAAATATATGAGACTACTCAGTCCAAGAAAAGTGGAAATTTGATTTAATAATCAATTTATTTAAATAGGATAATGTACTCTAAAATGTATGAAATTTAATATGTAAGTGCTTTGAGATGTTCAAAATATTATGTAAAAATTTCAAAGCAAAAGAATTTGTGAAAAGAGAAATATAAATAAAAGAATGCGAGCGGCTCACATGCTGAAAATTCTAAATTTTCCTAATTTGCTCTAAAGTTGACCAAACTTAAATATAAATAAATTAACCATGAACACAAGAATGAAATGGATGAATATTAAACTCCATATGTGTACTTTCTGATGCTAAAATATCATATTTAAATTTAATGAAAAAAATATATTAAAGAACCATGAACGTCAAGAGCTAAAAATAAACTAAAAGTGTTAATATATGTTTAAACGTGAATATAGGTCAAAGAGTTACTAAAAATCATTTCAGAATTATAAGTGACAAAAAGGAGTCAAATAGTCGAGTTTAAGGTGAGTTATGGTGTTTAACCCTTCCTTGTGTGTGTTTAAATTGTTGATTAAATTCCTGATTTTTAGATTGTTTGAAAGAATTTATTCAATACCTATTATCGTTAATTTTGAATAACTGAAATTGTGAATCTGAAAATCTTATAGCTTATTGTATTTATTCTGATTATGCTATGCTACTATTTGAGTTTATGATAGCCCAATCCTGATGGGGGTTATACCATCAGGGATACGTGCATATAAGTGAAAGTGAACACAATTAAAGGGAGAAGTTATGCCCTAAGAATTGTGAAGTGTGAGACAATGCTAAAATATTGATAGCAATCTGTTTTCTTCAGTACTGTCAAAGTGAAAGAAGTGTTTTTGTGAAAATTGTGATTTTGTTAAATGCTGGCATTAGTTGATTTATATGACTTATTTGAGAAATTTGTATGAGATGAGATGGTGCTGAAATGTACATAATACTATATTTTCTTCCATACTATCTAATTGATTATTTTTCTATTTGATTGATATGATATCGATAATAAGAAATTAAATAGTTATAAATTTTATTTATATGAAATAAGTCTATAATGAGCTTTAATGATGTATTGTATTATATTAATTAATTAATTTGTAAGCCATGAAATGTTCGATAATTTTATTATCTTTTAAGGGGCACTATATTCTCATTGAGTTGATGTCTCATCAAAACGTCTGTATTTTTGGTAGAAGTGATCAAGTTCAACAGCTTCTTGATTTTCTTTATTTTAGCCAGAAGCAAGAGGCAAATAAGTAAGTGTCGGAATTTTACGAGTAATTATGTGTTGAAGGAATGATTCTAGTTGCTCTGTATATATATGAAGGATTTTAATTGTGTATGAGTGTAAAGTTCAATATCAAAAGATTTACACGAATATAAGTTTGATTACTTAAGATTGCATTTAAAAAATATATATATATCCTACGACATTAGTTAAACAAAAGTGAAAAGCCTTTGGCCCACCTAAGTATGAACCTAAGTATGTAGTATTAAATGTAAAGCAAACTATTTATTTATAATAAGATTAATTCAAATGTGGGTTCTACATGGTACTTGGTGGCCTTAAGCCTTTGGACCATAATATCTCTATTCTTGGGGTGTGAAAAAAAAGAGTAGAAGAACTCTTTCTCTAATATCATTATCACAAAAAGACATAAACATAAAACTCTCTCGTAATTTTATCATTTTCTCATTCACATTGTGAAGACAAAAAGTGCTTTTACACTGTGGACAACTGAAGCAATTCGTTAGATTGTGTTTACTTCTTTGGTCAGCAAATTGGAGAGGTTATTCATCCACTATGCTACAAGAGATAGGTATTCGACTCACCCACTTTTACATATCATGTATGGGTATATAGTTATGTGAATCTCACACATACAATTTGTCATTTAGTTAAGAGCAGATTATAATTATTAATAGCTAATTATGGATCTATATATGAGTATTAGAATTACATGGAACTATTCAAGAAATATATTGATATGATAATTAGTGGCCAATACTTTATTTGATTAGATGATCAAGATGTATGGACTTAAAATGAGAACAAAAGTTTATCATTTTTTTATAGTCATCAATATTATTTAATTTTGACTATGATTCTTTAAAGAAAACTACCAATAGCCTTGCATTAAAAAGTATAGAAACGTAACAAATTATGTGTAACTAACTCCCACACTTGCAAATGAGCATGGTTAGAGGAAGCTCTAGCTAGCAAATGAGCTATTATATTTGTTTGTCTCCTAATCCATCTCATAGTAACATTAGACATGAAAGCTAATATCTATTTATGATCATTTATTGCAATACCAAATTCATAAAAATTAAAAGAAGAAGAGTTTAAAGCATGAATACTAGATTGATATTCTATATAAATGTAACTCAAAGAAAAATGTTTATCCCTAACCCAAGATAATTAAGAACGAAAAGCCAACACCTCGACAACAGTTAGATCCTTATAGATATTCAAAAACCAAAAATTTCCTTAAAAACTAACCCTCAGCATCTTTGAAGATAATACCAATACTTACCAAATAGAATTCATGAAAAATCACTCCATCTATGAAGGCCTACTAGCTTATCGGCCTGCAGCATTAATAAATCCCCATATAGGACTCATACTAGACCTTTGCGCACCACACATCGGTTGGTGAAAAACAAAGCTTGAAGCTATGTTCCATTCCTTAAAAGGATGACATAAAAGGGTAATGATTTAGTTTGCATTTTGGGTTTATTTTCACCAAATGAAGTTGTTACTAACATTCCATAGTGACCACATAATTAAAGCAAAACTTTAACTATCAATAACTGAATTTATTTGCAAAATAACAAAAAAGTTAGAAAAAGAAATCCATATATGAGGAATAGTTAAGCCACTTTTTCTCTACATCTTTATAGCCTCTTGACATTTAAATTACATATGAACAATATCCCAATCTAACCAGGAAAAATCACAAGCTCTCTCTACTTGAAATCCTCTCTCATGAAGCTTAACCCTAGTAGGAAAAGTTCATCTAAACCCTCCATAAAAATTCTCATAATAGGAGGAATGTTCAAATGTTAAATTTTGCTCAAATAATCACCAATCAACCTCTTTTGACCTGAATTAATACTAGGCATGTCTTTTTTTATCATAATGCTAAATTAACTTGTCTTCCTTATTATTAATACTCAAAGAGATATTAAGAATAATTCTAGTGTCTCTAACAAAAATTTTTTTTTAACAATTTTATCAAAATCCTTCCCAGTCATATCTTAACATATAAGATCTTTGACTCTTAAATCAAGCTTCAATGGACCCCATCCTCCAGTATAAAAGAATCTTCCTTAGGGCTAGACCCAGCTAAAATTTACTCTCCATTATTAACTCTTCATCTAACTCCATGTTTAAAACATCCATAGATAACAAGATACTCCTCCATTTAAAACTATGGTTGCTCCCTAAAGAAGCAAATAAAAAATTTCCCTTGAAAAATGTTTGGCTTCGAGAATAAGAAATAGAGGAGTGTTGGGCTCAAAAATTAATCTTCACCCCTAGTTTACCTAGCATGAATAAATTAAAATGATGAATGTCACAAAAATCCTTTACCCTAACCCATTTTCTTTGGCACATTCTACCCCAAGAATACCAATGAACATTTTCACCTTTGCCTCCTTTAGAATCCCACTAAAAAGAATTCATAATTTTTTAGTTCTCATCACATAAAGATAAATGGAGTATAAAAACAATCATAAAATAAGAAGTCCAAACTATATATTTGAGAGAATCTCTCTACTTGCTCTAGATGAAAAGAAATCTTATTATTCTAAGAGTTGATGTGAATCCAAACTTTATGCTCAAGGTAATTAAATATTTTCTTTTTATTAATCCATCAAACAAGGAAGATCCAAATATTTGCCACTTCCCAAGAAACTGTGAACACTAAGGGTATCAAAAACTCTATTTTCATTAGGACCAGACACATCAAGACTAAAAAGAAACCTAATTAGTTGAAAATTAATAGGTTGCCCCGATGCTTTCTTATACTCCTTAAAACACTTTTAAACCTTAAACCTCTCCTCTCAAAGGCTTTGAAGAAGAAAAGAGAGTCGTCTGAAAATAGTAAATGAGAAACTCATGGACGCCTCAAATGAACTTATCCTTTGCACTTCACTTCATTGAAAAGCAAAGGCAAAACTTCCAAAATCCAAACATATGATATATAAATAAAGTGAAAGAGGATCTTCTTGATGAAGCCCACTCTTAGGAATAATCGAGCCCATGGGTTTCCCATTAAACAAGAGAGAATACTTGATACTAGTAACATAAAGCATCATCCATTCCACCCATTTAATAAAAAAAACCCACACTTGTCATCATATACTTAATCTACGAAAAAAGTGATAAAAGGGGAAGAAAATTGGGGACAATGAATATTTTTTGTCCCTGAATGTAATAACCACTTGGAATTCGGGACAATTTAGAAATTTGTCCCTTTTTATGGCAATAAGATACAAAGGGACAATCTAAATTTATTATAATATCTTACTCATATTTTCAATTCACCGTATCATAAGCTTTAAAAGTATCAATTTTCAATGCACTTATGCATTCTCCCCCTAGTCTTACCCTTCATATTATGTAAAACCTCAAAAGCTATCGAAATATTATCTTGAATAAGATTATCTACCACAAATGTAGCCTAACTCTCTAAAATTACTTGAGTTAAAACTCTATTTAGCCTATTTGTGAAAACTCTAGAAATAATTTTATAAAGTAAAACACATAAAACAATTAGCCTATAGTCTTTTAAAGACTATGGGTTACTGTTTTTAGGGATAAGAACTATCAAAGTATCAAAGAGAGAAGTAGAAAAGTACCTAAATGCAGTTGAAGCTTACAGCTTTCAATGACATCCTTCCCCACCACATGCTAAAATTTTTGAAGAAATACTAGGTCTAAACCATCTAGACCTAGTGATTTATCAGGGTATATATGGACCATTGTTGCTTTGAACTCTTCATTAGCAAAGTTAAAAACTCTCATTACTGCATGAGAAACTCTCTAATCAAACTCAAAATTTTGCAAGCATCCCCCTCATGAAATAATTCAAAATAATAGATTCCATATCATTTTTCCCATTAGCCTAATCATCGACCTTATTTTTCAAATCCTCAATTCTATTCGCCTTTGGTCTTCCCTTGATATACCAATAAAAGAATTTAGTGATCATGTCTCTATAATTAAGCCAAAATACTTTGGCCTGCTGGCGGTATCTCAACTCCTTTTGTTGACACATATTAGTCAAATTTACATTCAAGAGAGAACCTATTGTTTCTAAGTTTAGACTAAACATTCTTTTCTTCCTTTTGTTATCATAAATTCAAAAAATTATTCTACCATCCCTATATCACTAGATGTGATATCTTCCTCAAGCAACTGGCGTTGTCAAAATGAAAAGCGTGTGCCCAATCCCCAAACGCACTAAATTAGAGTTAAACAAGATTTGCTAGTGATATAATGATAGGATAATATTTGGGGACATTATTAGTGACCAATATTGTACATGATAAGAATTATCAATATGTGTGAACTATACATAACAACAAGAGTTGAACATCCTCATGAGTTAGTCCATGCTACTTAGCTTTGACTAAGATGATAGGATAATATTTTGGGACATTATTCGGAATTAAGAGAGCCAAGGATGGGGTTGAATTCATATCTCAAGTTATAATGTGCTTTTTGTTAACTATATCATTTTCAAAGTTAATTATCTGATAATCATTTTTTTATTTCGAATGGATAGGTCATTGATTTAATGGCAGGTTAATGGTTCAACGATTAGCTTATAAAAATATTAATAAAGTAATCATAAAAAATTAAAAATGTTAAAAAGTTTAGTGCCAATCAATTGAGTTAGTACAAGTGAAGCAATTTGACCATAGTTCAACCAGTTTAATCTGATTCTCTTTCCTTAATTCGTTCAAAATTAAAACAAGTTTAAAGTATTCAATTGGATTTGGTTTAAAGATTTTAATTTTTTTAATTATTTTGGTTGAATTTGATTTTTATATAAAAAATTTTGAAAAATTGAATGGAAGTAAAATGAATTAAATTAAACTAAATTGAATTGAAATTGAAACATATAGTTGATAAGTGTAATTTTAGGAATACTCAGAGAAGATGTTTGAATGATTAACTATTTTTTTATGATTCTTTCTCTATTCCGATTCCTTATTTATAATACAATCCTGATTATAACTGTCTAAATAAGAATCTAGGCTATAAATGTCGAATGAAAATCTTAACTATTAATGATCTTTAATTATTCCCTTTGACTAGATGTTATTAAGCATTACAAAATTTGAATACTGCTCGGGCTATCTTTTCATTTAGGAATTGATAAGTCATTTATCTTTCGCTCGATCAAATAGTTATTCGATAAGTACCAAACGAATTTTGAACAACTTCTTTTGTTATCAAAAGTCCCCCTAAAGGTGTGCCAAATCATTTATATTCGATTTGACTTATTGTGACTCTCGTCCCGCGCCACCTTTGCCTGCTCAGGGCTTTTCATATCAAACCAGTCACTATTTGTCTTAGACTTCGACATAAGCCCTAGATGTCAATTCATTGTTAGCTTGTGTCTTGTCTTTAATAGATGTAACTTTTGACCTTATCAATGTCTCTTAAAACGATGCATCTTTTGAGCATTTCATTAAGGCACAACTCTTCTTTTCATGTCTTCATTACATGTCTTTTCATTTTTCCTAGAATTTCAACTTTCTTTTCCGTCTTCTCCAATTCTCAGGTGCCTATAAATCAAAGCTTGAAGTTTCTTTGCTGCCATTATGATTTCCCTGCTTCCACCTGCAAATTTTCTTGTAAAATTTCTTTTAGAGGTAATTATGTAATAATATTTCTTTTCCATTTCTTATTTTACTTTTTTGTTTTTCCATGGAGTCCATTCCCCTTTCTAGCAAGGGCAAAGGCAAAGTCATCGGCACTGAAAATTCTAGTTCATCTTCTTTAAGTTCTAAAACCACCAATTCTAGTGGTTTCCTTTCCAATTGTTTTTTAGCCGCCATGGAAGTTTCAAATCAAGCTTCTCGAACCTCTCCTAGTAGGGTTTGAGCCACTAGCATCGTTATTAGGGACAATAACACCCCTCCAAGCCTAAGTGGAAAAACTAACCCTTTATGGAAAGATAAAAGATCTGGAAAAAAAGAAAAAGTCTAGTGCAACGAAAGAAAATAGGGTTTCACAATTGCATTCTTTACTTGGTATATAAGACATGGAGAGGCTTAGAGCCAAATATGCCATTCTTGCTCAATTTGAGCTTTTTTATTGTGGGTGAGAATGTTCGAGCAAATACCGAATAAAGCCCCAACTTTTTTATCTTATATGAAGAAGATTTGAGAGCCGGTGTTCAACTTCGTCTTCAAGTTGAACTATACGATTTTCTAAATTAGCTTGGGATTATCGTATTACAACTTGCCCCAAAGAACATTAGGATTGTGCTAGGGCTTTGCTTGTTGGATTGAAAATCCAATTTAGAGTTCTCACCTTTTGTTATTAATGGACTGTACATTTTGTCCATTTGAGAAAGAGATCATCCTTACCTTTCTGCTCGTGGTGGTCTTAATGTTTTTGAGGGTTTAAATGCCTCTTTAAAAGGAAGGTGGACAAAAAAATGTTTTATAATAAAGAGCTCCAAAGATTTTAGGGTGAACAGCTCCTGGTCCAGATTTATCCCTTCATTTAGGGACGATTGTTCGCTCACGTAAAGGGAAAGAGCGAGGATTGAAGCTCTTTCCGAATATGCTACTAAGCCTATTCACCTTGTTCATCTTTTTTCCCTGGAGTATCCTTTCACCTATTCAAGAAAATGGCAAAAAAAAAAAAAAAAAACATGATAAGGTATATCATTAGCTTTTATTTTGTGCACTCCCCGACTGACATTTAAAATTTTGCCTTATTTAGCAGATATGGCTAGTAGAGATCTCGCCAAGAAACTTGATGAGAAGAGGAAAAAGAGAAAAAAAGTCATTGCTCAAGCAAAGAAAGGAAGTAGTTGGTGCTGAGGGGCGAGGATGATGAGAATGATTAGACACCTCCTCTAGTGAACAGAAGGTCGAGTACTACTGTTTCAGTTCCCACTTTTAATCTTGATCAAACTAAAACTCCCGAGCCATAAATAAGCCCAAGCAAGGCGAGAGATTTGCTAATTATACCAACCATTCCCATGGCTGAGGTTGCTATTGCTAAGCTACCTTCCAAGGATGATGCTCCTCTCACTAGGCGAAGGAAGAGGACCAGATTAGGAACTTCTGAAGGAGCTGCTCGATCAAGGCCCGTTCGTCTTGACATTGAAGGATATATCAAACCCATTCATGGGGCTTCAACATCTTGCTCCCAAAGTCTAATGAGCTGAGATTTGACTGGGCTCTCCCTTCTTTCTCAGGATTACAGCTATGTTGACTCCATGGAAGAAAATGTTGTTTTTGATAATATGAATTACAACCTTTTTTCTTTAAGTCTTTTTTTATTTTTTCGCTCTCCCTTTCATATTATCTTTGACACTTGCTTCTGCTTTTGGTTTTTCTAGTTTGGTCATCAGGTTGCAGTCATGAAAAAAAGTGTCTTACATTTATGCAGCCCTTGCATGAAGCTCAAAGTTTCTTAAAATTAGGTTATCCAGTTGGTAGAGATGGCTAAAAATAATGATGGATAATGCTGTCATTACTCATAGTAAGGAGATTTGTGCAATAAAAAAGCAATTAGATTTGCTTAACAATGAGTATAAGAAGGTGATAGATACAATTTTGGTTACTAGCTCAAGAAATATTTAGTAGGAAAAGGAGAAAGTTGAGCTCGAGAAAGCTAAATTGACTACTAAGATAGAGAAGGTTGAGCTGTAAGCTCAATGTGATCAATGTAAGAGGGATTTGGACTTTGCTTAGAAGGAAACTAATGACGCTCTAAATAAAATTATTAACACAGTTGATAATTTTGAGGAGTGAATAACTTCTACCTTACAAGCTCAGTATTCAAGTGAGAACTTTGATTTTATCAGCAATATTCCACTCATTGATCCTGTTGAAAACATAGCTAAGGTCTCTATCGAACATCTTGATGAATAGGAAGAATTGCTTCAATCTGACGAACAAGTGGATTGAGCTGATGATGTAGATCCTTGAATTTTTTTATTTAAGTATTTTTTTGTATGTATATACATTTTTATCAAATCGAATTTTATTTTGACTTTTGAATTTTGTACGTAATCAATTGTTCTTTATTTTCTTCAAAAAAAGTCATGAGAAAACCTATTTATTAGGATCATTCTATTCCCATTGCTTTCCCAAGCTACCCCTGTTACATCCAGTTTCCAAAGATCCTACCACTTAGATGAAAAAAACTTGCTTTTCCTCTAATTCATCTTACATAATATTCCCATAGGTTTTCTACATTCCATGTTCGTGACAGTTATTTGTCGTTTACATCTTTAATTCTATAGATGCCCAACCTTATCTTTTATGTTATTTCATACGATCCTTCCTAGTTTGGACCTAGTTTGCTAACTCTAGTTGATATTCTTGCAATTTTCATCTTTTTTTGGACTAAATCCCCAATATGAAAACTTCTATCTCTTACTCTTTTATTATAGAACCATATCATTTGTGTTCTACATGCTTTCACTCGGATTCTTACTTGGTCTCTTTGCTCTTTTAATTGATCCATTGCTAGCCTTATCTTTTCATCATTTGCCGTTGTATTCTATTGTATAACTCAAACACTTGGAGTACCGATTTCAATCCAAATTACTGCCTCTCCTCCATAGACTAATGAGAATGGAGTTTCACCAGTTGCTTTTTTGGTGTTGTTCAGTTTGCCCATAGTACATTATTTAATTTGTTCGCCCAATTTCCTTTTTTCACATCTAATCTTTTCTTTAGTCCCTACAAAATAGCTCGGTTAGTAACTTCTATTAACTCATTTGTTTACAGGTGTGCTACTGATGTAAAATGCAACTTAATCTTCCAATTGTCACAGAAATTGCAAAAATACAATGAATCAAACTGTTTCCTATTATCTGTGACTATGCTATTCGGTACTCCACACCAAAAGATTATATTATTGTGAAAGAACGACATAACCCTGTTCAGTGTTATTGCTAATAATGATTCTGCCTCTACCCACTTTGTGAAGTGGTCAACTATTACAACTACAAATCTCTTTTGCCCCGCTGTTCTTGGAAAAGGACCCAAGATGTCGATCCCCCACTATGCAAAGGTTCATGCACCTCCTAAGGCCTGCATTTGTGCAGCTGGTTACCTTGGTACTCTACTATGTACCTAACATTATCTATATGTTCAGACCTTCTGCTTTGCATCTCTTCTCAAGGTTGGCTAATAATAATCGATAATGAAATTTTTTAGATTAAAGTGTCGACACCTTCATGAGCTCCACATAGTCCTTCATGTGCTTCATTAAGAACATATTTGGCTTCTTCATTTAAACATTTTGCCCAAGGATGAGCTTTGGATCTCCTGTACAGTGTTTAATGCTCGTAGACATAGTTGATTGCTTTTCTTGAAATCTTCACTGGCTCTTTTTTATCTTGAGGCAAAATCCCACGATCTAAGTACTTAACCATGGGCTTCATCCAACCTTGCAGTGGTATTATCATAAGGGCAATTTCTTTCTCAATGCTTATTTTATTCTTTACTTCCAAAGGTATTGCATTGTTTGTCCATTCATTCTTTGAAGCTGCCACTTTTGCCAAGTTATTTGCCTCCACATTTTGTGCTTAGGGAATTTGTTGTATCTCTCAATTCTCTAGTGGCAAGCTTTATGCCTATGATAAATGTTTTATATTCAGCCACATTATTTATTGCTTTGAAATTCAAATGTACAGTATATTGGAGCTTGATTTTGTTTGGTCCTTGCAAGACGATCCCTACTCTTGCCCATACTTGATTCTACACCATCTTTAAATAATTAGCAATGCCATTGCTTTTTAATTAACTGCTACTCTAGTACAGGTACTCCTATCAATTCGAGAATAAAATCTGAAAGCGCTTGTGCTTTTAAAGATGCCCTTAGTACATATTGAATGTCGAATTCTCCGAGCCTAATGGATCGTTCAACCATTCTCCCTAAGGTATCTACTCTATGCAACACTTTGTTTAAAGGATAGTTAGTTCATACATAAGTTGTGTGTGCTTGAAAATAATGTTGTAGTTTCACAGAAGTTATCAAGATTGTGTATGCTAATTTTTCTAAATAAAGTACTTTTTGCGCCTCTTAATACCCTACTTACATAATAATAGGATGTTGTTCAGCACCTTCTTCTCTGAACAAGACAGAAGCTATTGTCTCATTTGCCAATAAGTGATATAAATACAATGGTTCTCCTCCTTTGGGCCTACTAAGAAATGGTGGAGATACAAGAAATTCCTTTAAATCCCTGAATGCTTTTTGACACTCCTCTATCCATTCAAAATCTTTTATGTTTTTTAACATTTTATAAAAAGGAAGACATCTTTTTGTCGAACAGGATATGAATCGCCCTAAGGCAGTGACTCTCCCATTCAATTTTTGAACATCATTAATTGTCTTTGGAGGTTGCATGTCCAAAACAACTTTTATTTTTTGAGGATTTGCTCTAATTCCTCTTTGAGATATTATAAATCCTTAGAACTTTTCCATAGTAACACCAAAAACACATTTGTTAGGATTTAATTTCATTCCATACCTATTTAATATGTCTAGGGCTTGTTTTAAATCATACGCACGATATTTGACTTTTTTACTTTTGACTATCATATCATCAACATAAACTTTTATTGAATCTCTAATCAAATCTTTAAACATTTTATTCACTAGTCATTGGTACGTTGCACCTGCATTCTTCAAGCCGAATAGCATGCCTCGTAATAATACTTGCCTCTATCTGTGATAAAGGTCACTTTTTCTATGTCTGCTTTATCCATCTCGATTTTATGATATCCTGCAATTGCATCCATGAAACTATACATTTCATAACTAGTTGTAGAATCTACTAGTTGATCAATGTTTGGGAGAGGATATGAGTCATTCGGAAAAGCTTTATTCAAATTTGTAAAATCTACACACAATCTCCATTTGCCATTTGGCTTTGGAACAATCACAACATTAGCTAGCCAAGTAGGATATAAAAACTCTCGAACAAATCCTGCCTAAATAAGCTTATGTGCCTCTACAATAATTTTTTTTTTTGTCGTTCGGGTGTATGATTCCTCTTTTTCTGTTTTATAAGCTCAATGCTAGGGTCGATGCTTAAGCTTATGGCTCCTTACCATTGGATTAATTCCCGTTATATCACTAGTCTGTTATGCAAAGTCATTTTTATGATTTTTTAAAAGTTGATAAAAGATTTTGTAACTTTAGCCTAGTTGTAGTTGCTCCTTATTTTACTTTTTTTTTTGTCTTCCAGCTCCACCTCAGTTGGGGCAACATCTGGTTTTGGGCTCAAGTTTGTTTAGTCTCTTAGGATGTCAAAAGGTTCTACATATTCTTTTTTATGTTGTACTTTCTACTCAGTTATCATGGTACGCAGCAAATGGTGTGAACCTTTCAATGCTACCATATATGTTTCTCTAGCAATAACAACTTTATCATTAGCAAGAAATTTTAAGGTTAAAAATTTAATTAAGGTAGAAGCATTTAAATCATATAATAATGGTCTCCCAATAATGGCGTTATACGGGAATGGGATGTCAACATCTACAAATTCTGCTCGGAACTTCTTTGTATAATCCCCATCTCCTAGCTCCATGGAAACCTTAATGGAGCCTTCAACTTGAACCTATTTTCTTGCAACCCCAACTAATGTTATGTGAACAGATTTTAGATCATCGATTCGCAATTGTAAAGCTTTAAAAACATCAAAGGTTAAAAGATTCACTACACTGCCATCATCGACTGATATACGCTTGACTCGGCAATTCTCAATGATGGCCTGTACTACCAAAGCATTGGCACACGGATGTTGAACTCACACTCAATCTTCCTCTATGAAAATAATTGGGGATTCTTTTTCTAGAATTCTTTCATGGACTGAATAAATCTCCCTTACATGGCACTTTCGGGTTGTTTGACTATCTCCAGCAATCGAGCCACCAAAGATTATATTAATTACTCCCACCGTCTCTATTTTTGCTAATGATTTTTTCTCTTTCTTATCATTGGTTATCGTCTCTGTCCATCCCTGCACAAAATTTTTAAGAACACCTGGTTAGATTAGTTTCTCAATTTCCTTTTTAAGCTGCCACCAATGCTCTATATCATGTCATACGTCTTTATGAAAATCATAGTATTTTCTCGTATCCCGAAAGGTTGAGGATTCATCCCTCATCCTTTTAGGATAATGAGATAGACTGCTTCACCATGCCTTTGAATCTAATTTGAAATGTAGTTTCGACTCCTAGTCAACAGTGTGAACTATCGTTCATCATGCTCCTTAGTCTGAGCACATAGAGTCTTTAAAGTATAGCTAGCCCGAGCGAGGTATGGTCTATTGGACGGTGAAGGTGATCTCATTTTGCTCAGCTCTTCTCTTCTCTTATCATGCAAAACTTTTATCTGTGATTGTTGTTATTGTTTCCAGGCTTCATCCAACCGAGCATAGTTATTTGCCCTGGCCATCAACTCTGCAAAAGAAAGTGATGGGTCAATGTTTATTGAATTAAACAATCTCCCATACTTACAGTTTTTTGCTATATCACTAATGCCAACTTCTATATTCAAATCTTCAATCCACATGGCCAATTTCTGGAACTTGATGAGATAAGCTTGGAGTAATTCACCATCCTCTCTCTTTAGGTCAATCAGATATGAGGAAATCTTTTTGCTCGGATTACTTGTAATAAAGCGAGCCTTAAATGTTGAGGCGAGCTAGGCTAAAGATGACTTGGAGCCCATTTTGAGCATTCGGTACCTTTCCTGTGCTGGTCCTTTCAAAGTTGCTAGGAAACCTCTGCATAATAATGCATCGGTTGTTGTTTGTATATGCATCATTATATAGAAATTGGCAAGATGACTTCTTGGATCCGATGCGCCATCATACGCTTCGAAATTTAGCTTTTTAAATTTAGATAGAAAGGGCACAACTAGGACCTCATGTGATAATGAAGAGTCATTTCTAAGTCCATAGTTGCTATTGTCTCTGGTCACCCTATACTCTTTTAGGATCTCCCTAATCCTTATTCGGAAGTTTTCATCACTTAAATTTTTTACCATGTGCTCTTCACTTCCATCCTGAGTAGTTGCAGTGACCTTCCAAGATTACTCTGTCTCGTCTGGAAAGTCCATGTGCTCCTCCTCTTTTCCTTGAACAACCTGCTTTCTATTCAGCAATGTATAACTGTGTTATTGTCATACAGGATGAGAAGGAGGTTGAGTTTGCATAAATTTAGCCAAAATAGAGGCAAAGTTATTGTATGCCTTCACCAGGGCTTTAGCCGCCTATGGGTCAGTTATCAAAGGTTGATTGGAACTGCTTGGATTATTATCCTAGGTGGGGATATGAGGATGAGTGACCACTTGTTCTGGTAAAGATTCTGACCCTGGATTTTGAATACTAGAATTCTGAGCACCATCATGGACATTGAGAGAGATTAGGGATGTCATTGCAAAAGGGAAAGCAAGATCTTACATTTAGGATGAAGGTGTGTCCACATTTGCTGGATCAATTTGATAAGTGTAATTTTAGGAATATTTAGAGTAGATGTTTGAATGATTAACTCTTTTTATGATTATTTCTGTACTAGGTGGTCTCCCACACTTAGCACGGCTGTATAAAAAATATTTTTTTATTTAAATTATAAGAGATATGTTTTTAGTAGACTATCAAGAAATATAATGCTTTCCACAGAAAAAAAATATAATGTAAAGAATGATATTGCACCTTTTTAGAAAGGTATGAGTTAAATAAAAAAAATGAGAAGGTAATTCTAATTGTTTTATTATATAGTTGATAACACCTATTGAGAAAAGTACTTAATTTAAAATGAATATGATATGACATATTGCAAAGTTTTAGCCATCCTTGAGTCGATAGTGAATTCATAATCAACTCTGGAATCAATTTAGTTAAGAGGAAGCAAAAAACTTATAAGCTGAATTTTTTTTTTTTAAGCACAAAAAACAACCTTTGAAATCATATTTCTTGATTATGTTCGTCATCTCTTAAAAGACTAGCCTTTGAAATCAATATTAGAAAGACATTTTTTTTTACTTTATAAAAATCCTAACGAAAAAAAATAAAAAAAGAAATAAACCAGACACAAACAAAAATAAAATTTACAAAGAAAAATAGAGAAAAAAGAATTACTTGTAGAATGAAAAAGTATGGCGATAAGAGCTAAGTAAGATATATCTGATTGACATGAGACTAGTATATTCCCAAGCAGTATGAGACCAATATTGATAAACTGATAAAGAAACAAAAGAAGGAAAAAAATGAGAATAGCATAGAAAGAGACATATAAGTTCCCTTTCTGCAAATTTTAAAGTAAGCAATAAAAAATAAAAAATAAAAAATAAGCAAATAGATAGCTTCTTACCTTTTTCCTAGTTGTAAAATTTAGTAATGAGTAATTCATGTTGTGGTTTGATCAGAAAGGAAAAGAAGATGATGGCGGTAGTGATTGTCGTGGTTGAGGCCACGTGATTTAATGATTTTTTGTATCTTTCTTTTTATGTTTGAGTGACTAAATTAGATGATTGGGGATTGGAGAAGATAAAAAGAGAGGAAAAAAGGGTAGTTGAAGATGAAGCGACACTGAGAGAGGTTGTAGATTATGATTCTTGTGTTAAAGTCATCAATTAAGAAAGCGAACATTTGAGACAATTTTTATTTAATGAAAATTTGAAAATTTTTCTATCCAAGTAAAAAATAGATTCTCAAATTGTGTAGATTCTCTCTCTTTAAATAAGCTGCCATGTCAGCATAAGAAAAAAACCTAATGTTTCTCCTTTATATATATATATAATGATTTCAATTCCTTATTCATAATACAATCCTGATCGTAACTGTGTAAATAAGAATTTAAGCTATAAATGCTAAACGACGATCTCAGCCATTAATGATGTTTAATGATTCCCTTTAACTAGACGCTATTAAGTATTATGAAATTTAAATACTGCTTAGGCTTTTTATTTTGTTCAAGAATTGATAAGTCCTTGATCTTCCGCTCAGTGAAATAGTTATTCAATAAGTACCAAGTGGACTCTAAAAATTTTCTTTTATTATCAATAGTTATTTTCAACAATTATTTTGGTCATTTCAATTATTTAGACTCAATTTTAGTCAAAAATAATTTTTACATGTTGATTATTAAAATTTCAAATAAGAATCCAACATTTCTTAGTTACAATTATTGGAGGTGTTAATTATGATAAATAATCATATGGTAAGAGAGAGTATTTTAAGAATTGTGAAGCATATTAGGAAATGAATTAGAAAAATTGCTTTTCAATTCCTTAGTTTTATTTTTTAAAGTTGTCCATCCAAAATTTGTAATCCTGCAGTAATGGAACCCACCTTATAAATTCTATTTTCATAATTCACATATTTATACTAAGTATAGAATGATTGGGTAAAGTCAGCTGATAAATGACAGTATAAAATAATTTCTTAACCGTTAAAAATTATTTAATTCTTATCTTCAAAAGCATACTTCAACATTAACTTTCATTAAGTGTTTACTCGATAATTGAAGAGAAAGGATTTTGAATACTACTTGATATTCAGAAGAACTATATGAGAGGGTCTATTAAATAGTTGGAAAAAGTTTGAACTGACTTATGGAATATGAAAATAAAATTAGAGGTATTTAGCAGCAAAAATTATATACTCTTTTGTTAAAAGATTAAATAGTTTAATGAAATTGTGCTACTTTCTCTCTTCTATCTTGATTAGAATTTTGTTCGTTTTCTCCTTGAAACACAAAAATTGTGCATGTGGATATAGGGAAGAGCTAATTTTTCTCTTGTGACAACCCTCCCTATTATTTTTTATTTCATTGCAAATTTTTATTTTTTTTGTTAAATAAGTTACATGTCTATGACTATTTGACACATATCTAAGTTATTGATGTTTTGGTTTATCTCCATCTAGTTGTGTGTTTCTCCATCTTGTGTTAAGTTTTTGTTTTGGTTTATTTGGACAAGTATACAATTTGAGGAGAATTTTTACATACAGAATTATCTTTGTCTTTTGAAGCTTGGTAGTGCGAACTGTTCCTACATTGAATTTAATAGTTCAAATCAACTATGTTCATCATAAGCAACTAGTTTGTTGATATTAGACCATATATAAAATATTTAGAGAGTTTTTCTAGCCAATCACTTTGAAAATCCATTAATTTTTTGAAATTCACCTTTTAATTTTCATTAGGATTTCTTATTATATCAGTGAACAATAATTATTTAAATTATAATAACTTTATTCTATGTTTGATCTTTAGGAGAAGATTATATTTTCTCTGCATTATTTGTATTGATTTGAAATTTTTAGTAAAATTATAATATCTATATATATTTAAAAACAAAGCAGTTTGCATTGTGAATATGTCAAATGTAAGCCTCTGAAAAAGCTAAACGTTAGCCGGATAACAATTATATAAGACAATTGTAAGAAAATAAGATACAATTGTAAAAAAATAAATTATTTTAGATAATATCTTTATCAAAATAATATCTATAAAAAAGATTATCTCTAACACTAATATATTAATATAAATTTATTTTTTATTATAAAATAATTAATAAGTAATCTACACGTTTACATATATAATTTTTAAAAAGTATAACATTCACACGCTTAAAACACTTTACACTAAATAAATAATATATTAATATTTAAAGTAAATATACAACCATTTATAACAAATCATAAACATAAAATAAAATAAAATTTAATTTCTTATTTCAATGAAACAAATATAAATTAAAAATATATATTTTATTTTTAATGAATAATTAAAAATCTTAATTTATTATCTTGGTGTATGAAGTAATCTCATATCAGAAATTAGATTGCACCGACACAGGACATGAGATATGAGAACGTAGAAAATATAATAACTTTTAAAAAAAATACGACACCCACACTCTTAGGACACACAATACAAAACAGGTAATATATCAATATTTCAAATAAATAAATAAATAATCATTTGTAATAAATTATAAATATAAAATAAAAAACTTAATTTCTTATTTCAAAGACATGAAAATAAATTAAACAAAACACTTCACTTTTTATTAGTTAAAAAAAATATCTTAATTGGTTAGCTCGATATATGGAGTAGTCTCAAATATCGAGTGCTAGGTTGCACGGACACAGGACACAAAATATAGAAATTTACATGATTTAATGATTTTTAAACAAGTAGGACATCCATATACTTATGAAATGTTAGACATAATAAGTAATACATTTATATTTCAAATAAATAAACAATCATTTGTAATAAATTATAAATAAAAAGGAAATTAAGGTTAATATCTATAAAAAAGATTATCACTAACACTAATATTTTAATATATTAATATAAATTTATTTTTTATTACAAAACAATTAATAAATAATCCATCTGCTTATAGAAATGATTTTTAAAAAGAAAGACATTCACATGCTTAGAATATGCTACACTAAGTAAATAATACATTAATATTTTAAATAGATATACAATCATTTATAATAAATCATAAATATAAAATAAAATAAAATTTAATTTCTTATTTTAATGACAAAAATAAATTAAAAAATACACTTCATTTTTAATTAGTAATTAAAAAAATCTTGATTGATTAACCTAATATATAGAGTAGTCTTATATGTCAAGAATTGGGTTGCATGAACACATGACATAATATATGAGAACGTACGAGATATGATAATTTTTAAAAATACGACATCTATACTCTTAGGGTACACAATAGAAAACAAATAATACATTAATATTTTAAATAAATAAATAATCATTTGTAATAAATTATAAATATAAAAATAAATAAAAAACTTAATTTCTTATTTCAATGACATGAAAACAAATTTAAAGAAAAAAAAACTTTACTTTTTATTGGTGATTAAAAAACATCTTGATTGATTAGCTTGGTATATGGAGCAATATCATATATTATGAGCAAGATTGCACGAACATGAAATATAAGATACGAGAATGCATATGATATAATAATTTTTTAACAAGTAGGACATCCATATGTTAGGACACGTTACACATAATAAGTAATACATTAATATTTTAAATAAATAAATAAATAATCATTTGTCATAAATTATAAACATAAAATAAAAAAAAAAACCTTAATTTCTTATTTCAATGAGATAGAAATAAATTTAAAAAGAAATTTCATTTTTATTGGTAATTAAAAAAATCTTGATTGATTGGTTTGATATATAAAGTAGTCTCATATACAAAAAATTAGGTTATATGGACACGAGACATAAGATACGAGAATGTACATGATATGATGATTTTTAGATAACCAAAACATCCAAATGCTTAGCAAACAATATACACAATAGATGATAAATTAATATTTCAAATAAATAAATAATCATTTATAATAAATTATAAATATAAAATAAATAAAAAAGTTAATTTCTTATTTCAATAACATACAAACAAATTAAAAAAATATTTTATTTTTAATTAATAATTAAAAAAAGAACTTGGTTGATTAACTTGATGTATGAAGTAGTCTTATATGTCAGGACTAAAGTTGTATGGATACAAGACATAAGAACGTACGAGATACGATAATTTTTAAAAAAGTACGACATCCACACTCTTAGAACACACAACACAAAACAAGTAATGCATTAATATTTTAAATAAATAAATAATCATTTATAATAAATTATAAACATGAAATAAAAAAATTAATTTCTTATTTCAAAGACATGAAAATAAATTTTAAAAAAATCACTTTTATTGGTAATTAAAAGAAAAAATATTGATCAATTAGTTTAATACATGAAGTAGTCTCATGTAACGATTAGTTTAGTACATAAAGCACGACATCCACGTTATTAGAACACACAATACAGAATAAGTAATGCATTAATATTTTAAATAAATAAATAATCATTTATAACAAATTATAAACATGAAATAAAAAAAATTAATTTCTTATTTCAAAGACATGAAAATAAATTTTTTAAAAAATCACTTTTTATTGATAATTAAAAGAAAACATCTTGATCGATTAATTTAGTACATAAAGTAATCTCATATATCAAAAGTTAGGCTGCATGGACACAGGACACAAAATATGAATATTTATATTATTTAACAATTTTTAAATAAGTTTAACATCTATATGTTTATGACACAATACACATAATAAGTAATATATTAATATCTTAAATAAATAATTATTTGTAATAAATTATAAACATAAAAATAAAAAACACCTAATTTTTTTTTCAATATAATTAGTTAGATTCTGAAAATTATTATCATTATTGAAAAATACGTCAATAGTATGTGGGCATTTTTTTATATAGGTCATATCATATATGACTTTTGCTATTATTAGTGAAAGGCTTCGCAGGATAATTAAAAAAATATATCTCAGTTAAGGATGACAATTTACTTGACTAGGTAAGTATTTAATAATATTTGATATGATTTTGGTGAATTTAGGTAGTGAATAAACGAGTTTGGGATGGATTCAAATAATATTTTCACTCCCATATTAGATTTGAGTTGGGTTCAAGGACTTGAATACTTGCTACCCGTTATTCGTTTAATTATTATTCTAAAAATATTTAAAATAATTATTTTTATATAGAAAATTATATATATTTATACACTCTTTTTTAATTATATTAATGCTATAATTATATTTAGTATTTATATTATATTTTTTATTAAATCAAAATAATAATTTTATAATTTTTACTTATTTTTTATTTTTAAAAAATAAAAAAGATATATTTTTAATGTAAATAGATTTAAGTATTTAAATAGATAATTATAATCGAAGTCGGAATGAGTTTGATTATTAAAGGTGAATTTTTATATTGGTTTGGATATATAAATTTTTAATTTGATATTTAAACAGATTTGGGTATTTATAATGTATTTGATGATCATTTTGTTATATAATTTTATTATTTTTGAATGATGTTATAAACTATTATTTTATTTTTTAATGCTGCTCCATGCATCGCGCGGGTGCTAACACTAATATTATATTAAAAAATAGTTTAATGAAATTAAAATTGGGAGATAAACTAATTATTAAAAATAACATATATCATATTTACGGGTTGTGACTCAATTGATAATATAAATTAAATATATAAAAAGAGTTTTTGAGTTTAATATTTCTACTAAACACACTTATAGATAAAATATGAGGAGCCTTAATTGTGCTGAGACCCGAATTAGGCAATCCCGGATATCAGATTCGAATGCCAATTGTTTAAAAAAATAATAATGGGTACAATTTAACATCAAGGATTTAATTGTAATTATCGCAAAATAAAAAAACCTCCGGACTCACTCTCAAATACGCGTGTTTGACAAATATCTGAGTCTCACTCTCTACTGGCACTAGAATTTTCCCACCCAAAAATATTCTTCCTCTCTCTATTTCGCCAATTCTGCAGAAGAACGACCTGCCGTTTCAAAGGTCATACAAAGGCTACTATTCCAGGTATAGATGGGCTTTTATGATCTCTGATAGTTTAATCGGTGTTTATATTGATTAGAAAATTTTCTATTCTTCTTAATTTCATTTCAATTGACTGTAATACACTAGGTTTTTTTTTCTTGAATTTTATTTGACGTTTTTATATGGTTGTATTCGTTTTCTTTGCAATGGTTTTTGCCATTTGGGTTAATTGTATTTTATTTTTGGGTTTAGCTTGTCAATGCTTAATGATATGATAATCCTACCTTTTTTGTTTAAATTATTTTACAATGTCTTTTTTCCCATTATATCTCTTGCTGGAAATGTTTCTATTTGATTGGAACAACCATTTCTCTTTTCAATAAGTTTTTTTTTGTAAAGTCTGGCTAAAAGGGATATTTGATATGAGCATTTTTGATTATTTGGAAGTTGGAAAGGAATTCTTGAAACATTTATTGCAGGTAATTTGTTTGTGTAAAGATTTTATGACTAGAAATGTTTAATTAACAGATATGGCATGTTTGGCCTGTGTTCATGTTGATGCATTGCCATTAAAGCATTTTATTGTCTATTACTGTATCTTTGTTGATATCGAGAGTTTTAGATCAGTAGGTTATCCTTCAGCATTGCCCTTAAAGAATATTTCTTGTGCCCTATTATTCAATTTGATTAGAATTTATTACATATCCAACCTTCTTGAGCAGAATTTGTTTGTGCCTTATCTTTAATTTGATCTCAATATCACTTTGCTTATCACCAATCTTTCGAGGTGTCAAACTTATATATCTACCTTGAAGGGATGAAAAGGTTTTTCCCCTCTTGTGCAGACACGTCATTTGCTTTTTAATTCATTTAAATCTACATGCTGATATTTTTTGTCTAAGGCTTATGCCTCAACAAGTTTCTCACTTCTCTAACTCTGAGATTATTTTGCTTCCACTGTACATATTTTGAGTTTCAATTGTTGATACAGTTGAGACTGAAGTTATTAAAAGATGGGGTTCTACTATTGTCCTCAATGATCTATGGATCCCAGCATTCACCCTACAAAGCAAATAAAAAATATTATATTCTACTAGGAAGATTATTGTCTTTCTTAGTTGAGTTTTTGTTTTCCAGATATATATGAGGTTACAATCAACCTATACATATTTTAGTTACATAATTTTTTTGCAGTCCCTATAACTTCTGTGATTGTTGATATTTTTCAGAACTGCTGTTAGATTTATCTTGTATTCATATAGATCATGCATGCTAAACTTTGAGTTGATTAGATAGTCAAATGATCTCCATCTACATAGTTATTTGTAACTGAATATTTTGTCAAATATGATCATAAGCAAAATGGTTGTAGTATAGATGAAATATGTATTAATACCTGATTTGCTTGTGATATCAGTTTGGGGGACTGCACCTCAAAAGGTAACTGTTGAGGATAGAAAGCTCACATTTGTCAAATTTAAAGTCGATACTCTCTATGTTGGGTCCAAACAATACTGGTACCAGTAGTATTGCAACTTGGAGTAGTGCTGGTTGGCTTTAATACCAATTAATATGACCTTGAGATAATCATACCTCAAAAGCTAGTTCTTGAGTTTGGACAACCCAAATTCTTTCAAATTATTGTGGATATTTCAACTAGGATAATATAAACTTGGAATTCTGCATGCACGACGTTTATTATCAGAGTGATATAAATCCAACGGTTAATGTATGAAAATAGATGGGTTTGATATTTTGTTGGTGAGTCTCACCTTAGATTTTCTTAAGTGTGATAACTAGGTTAACCATATTTGGTTAATGGCAAATAAATATATTAACTGGAGGAGGGGAAATAATTAACCTTGTGTTACCTTTTGATCCATGATCAGTCAGGGGATGCAAGATTATATAATAATGGCATATAAATAAATATATTAATTAGAGGAAGGGAAAATAATTAACCTCATGTTACATTTTGATCCTGGATCAGTTGATCAGAGGATACAAGATGATGTGATGTGAATATAACATGGATAATGATGGTATCACTCAATCAAATGTTCTGGTCAAATTTCCATTTTGGGTTGATACATTGCCAGAAGAGTGGCATTTAAATGAATTCTTTATATATTACCTTAAAATTTGACATTTTTTCTGGCTTATAATATAATTTTATTATTTCAATACCTTTTATTTTTGTGTTTTGATTTGCTAGGAAACATGGATAGGTGATATGAGACTTCACATGCAGAAAAACCAAAATCTTCTTGTTGAATAATCTGGTTCCTGAGAATTTGTAGAATAAGATTCTTGGAAAGCAATAAGCACTTGATTGTATAGTTCAAGGTTTTATTGAAAATGAAATTCCCTTTTTCATGTATTTTGAATGCAGTCCTCCATTTTGTTTTGCTTTTTGTTAAATGTAATCTACCGTTAGTACTCTTTCTTTTCTGCCTTCAAGTTCCCCCGTCTACCAATTTTTCTAGTTCCCCATGTGCATCAAAATGATTGAGTGATCTATGTCAAACACTCTGATTTAGACGATATGAGACAGTGGATTTTGGAGAGAGGAATCAGGAAGAGGAAAGATGAGAAACAAAGATCTCTGATTCCAAATTGATGTTGCACAATTGCTTTGGTAAACTATCATCATAGGAGAAAAAATGCAAAAAAAAAAAAAAAAGAAAGGCAATAGTAGAGCACTTAGAAGAGAAAAGAATAAAGAAAATGAGAAGAATTAGCAAGAGTAAAGATGAGAAAGATTCAGGCAATTCTTTTCAGGTGTCAAATTCCGAAACCTAGCCTATTTCAGGCCTTTATATATGTAGACTGAAAAAATCCAAAATAAGATAATTTCCCTCAAATAAGTAAAAATATACAACCAAAATAAAAGAAATCCTATCTTAAGAAGTTCTCTGATGTAGATTGTTTTTTATCTAGGCTTTTGTTGTTTCCATTTCCTTTGTTTTATGTATTTCCTTCTCTTAAATTGGAAATTATCTTTTTTTTTTTTAAGAAAAAAAAAGAACCCAAGTTTTCATTCTTTTGATAAGTGTATATTGTTTAGTGCAGACTGCAGAGGTTACTTTTGTCATGGAGAGTTCTGAGGAGGAGAAGGATGGAATTTTTGGGAATTATATGCCAAAAGAACTAAGTATAAGTTTAGCTAATGGTACCAAATTTGTAGATGAAGTATTAAGTGGTCAGAGCGATCGCTGTCTGGAAAATTTTCGCATGGATAAGCAAGTATTCTACAAGTTATGTGATATTTTGCAAGCCAAGGGTCTATTACGTCATACAAATAGAATCAAGATTGAGGAGCAAATAGCCATATTCTTGTTCATTATTGGCCATAATCTACGCACTCGAGCTGTCCAAGAATTATTCCGGTATTCAGGAGAAACCATTAGTCGTCATTTCAACAATGTTTTGAATGCTATCATAGCAATTTCATTAGATTTCTTTCAGCCTCCAGGATCTGATGTTCCACCAGAAATTTTGGGAGATCCAAGATTTTATCCATACTTTAAGGTAATGCTATTATAACTAGAATTCAGTCTCTTCTTTTGGGGCGTTGCATAATTCTAACTTCTGAGACTTGTATGACTAGGATTGTGTGGGAGCAGTTGATGGCATACACATTCCTGTTATGGTGGGTGTGGATGAACAAGGGCCTTTCCGTAACAAGAATGGATTGCTTTCACAAAATGTTCTGGCAGCTTGCTCATTTGATCTGAAGTTCCATTATGTGCTAGCAGGCTGGGAAGGGTCAGCATCAGATTTGCGAGTTCTAAACTCAGCTCTGACAAGAAGAAACAAATTGCAGGTCCCTGAAGGTACTTCATGTGCATTTTACATCATGCTTTGATGTGACGTTATTTGGCAATCAAGTAAAAGATGCTGAATTTTAATATATCATACTTATCCTGGAATGCATTACATATTTTGTGCTCTTTTTGACTCTCAATATCCTGCTTTTGTGAGGTGAATATTTTTATCAATGCAGGGAAGTATTACCTCGTGGACAGCAAATATGCCAACATGCCTGGCTTCATAGCCCCATATGATGGGATTCCTCATCAGTCAAATGAGCTTTCCAGTGCATATCATCCTCAAGAACCCAGAGAACTATTCAATCAAAGGCACTCATTGCTGAGAAATGCCACTGATCGTATCTTTGGGGCTCTGAAGGCTCGCTTCCCTATATTGATGTCTGCTCCACCTTACCCTTTGCAGACACAGGTTAAGTTGGTTGTGGCAGCATGTGCCATACATAATTACATCCGTAGGGAGAAACCAGATGATTTGATTTTTAGAATGTATGAACAGGATAGTATACTAGAAATGGAAGAATCTTTTCCCTCCTTGGAGGTGGAACAGTCAATTCTACAAGTTGAGAACCAGGCTCTGGACATTGCTTTTGAGACAGAACAGCTTGAATTTAGTTCACAGTTACGAGACTCTATTGCAAGTAGTATGTGGGATGACTATATCCGCGATCTGTCAGCTATGTAGATGGATTGATTGTGGTTTTAGTTTTGGGATAGTATTGGAATTCTTTTCAAGATCATTGGCCGTATGGGAATCTTTGAGTTTGATCCTGGTCTTGGTGTACATTGGTGCTTTTGGTAGTTTGTTCATAGCAAAGAAATATATGGGTAGGTTATGATTTTACAAGTGCTAGCTGTGTACAAAGAATTTTAAAAGCAACTTTATGGCAGGTTTTAATCCATAGCCAAGTTCGTATTTTTTCACAATATATACATATACGTATATATAATGTATATATATAGTGACGTTAATGGAAGCTGGAAGACTTGTGATGCAATTATTTTTGCGAAGATTATCTTTTGATCATAATCACAGGCAGACGTAGTTCCTAAAACAATACTATCATATCTCATTTTATTTACATAGTTTGACAAATCAGTTATATTGCTATTTTGCCTCTCTTTTTTAACTTCTACATTAATAAAAGTATTTTCATTTAATGAATAATTATAAATATTATTATGAAAAAAATAATTATTTACATATTTAAATTTCGAGCTCTTGAAAACATATATTCAAAATAGGAATAACTAAGTAAATAAAATTTGACATCCTAATGTTTCCATATTAGAATTACAATGAAAATAACTCATAACAATTAGTATTTCTATTAAATTAAAGTTTTTTTTTGTCTTTTATTTTTATTGCCTTTCCGTGTATTTGTAAGTTTTACTTCAAAACGAGTGGTTTAAATAGTAAAATATATGTAGAATCGGTTATTGATGTATTATGACAGAAAATATATAACAACCATCCCTTTGAATAAATTAAAAATCATGTGTTTATTCAATGAATTATTAAAAAAATTGAAAGAAAATAAGGGTTCTACTTATCTAACTATATAGACGTTATTCTCTCTTATATTTTGCTCTCTATTTCTTTTCCTTAGTTTTATATTATTTTATAACACGTTGTCAGCACGATTTGTTCTATCGCTTTAATTGTGATTTGCGACAAAAAAAAAAAATAAAGGTTTGCAAATTTGAGTTTCTTCTCCCTTGAATTATATTGCTATAGTTAATTATTTAATTAATCAGTTTCCACAAACAGAAATTGTTCTTATTTATTAATTTACAAGATTAATTATTATGTTTGCAATAATAATAAATCGTTATTCTTAGAAGAACATAATGGAATAGTTTCATAGCCATCATGATTGAAGAAACATGTCAGTAATATAATGTTGCATTATTTGTTATATGCTTTCTTTTGGGGAACAACAATCTTTATTACCGAATGACTGTATCATAATAAAAGAACTATTCATCAAAATTCTATATCGTTGCTAATAATATATTTGATATGTGGACTGATTCTATATGTCCCTTTATTGCTTATTAAACTTTGATAATATAAATTTAAAAGAAAAATTATGATTGAAAGGATGGAAATTACGTAAACAACAAAATCAATTTTGTTAATCATTTAATTGTCTTGCCATACATGTATTTCATGGTAAGTATTTGGTATTTTAATATATTGATGGTCTTATTCGTTTCTATATTAATCTATACGAACGTTTGATATTATTTCATATATTTATGTGAAAATAAAACTTGACAATTTATTTATCAATTATTAAAATTTTCAATATTAAAACTTGACAACACTAAAAATTTCATTTGAATGGATGCATTTATTAATACAAAACTCATACAACTGTAAGTTTCTATAATTTTTCAATATTAAAGTTATTGTTTTATTATTATTATTATTATTGTTATATATCGAGTGTATTATCCTCAAACTACAAATTTTTTAGAATTGATTTATTTTAAATATAATTGAGATATCGTTGTTATTATATTTGAAACTATATTAGCCCTTGATCTAGAATTGCCAATGATATGTATACCTCGAATATGCTTCAAAATTAGAAATATCGAGAGAAATTTTACAATAAACTCTAGATTTATTCATGTCCTTTTGAGCAAAGTATTGAGCTCCCAGTTAATATTATGAGGCTTGTCCAATTGGATTTTCTTCATTCCCTGAAGTGAATGAAATTACATATAATATTGGACATGGGAGTAGTGAAATTCATCCAACTAGATTTGATACATGTCCTGAAGTGAATGCAATAATATATGATATTGGGAGTGGACATGAACAATAAAAAAAATATACTTATCGTGAAAATATCAATAAGATCATAATAATAAATAATGATCTGAACAATTATGGTGGCCACATAATTAAAAATAAATTTTACTACCAGAAGCAGTACAAATAAATGTGGCATATATGGATATTAATTATGTACTTATTATATATCAGAATATTGAAAATCAAATTTGGCTTTGGTAGTAAAAGAAAATTTAAATGCTCTAGAAGAGCAAGGACTACTACCTAGAAGAATGTCCATAATGCATTATTCCAAAGATATTCATTAGAATGAATATCATATAGAGATAATGATTGAAATAAATATAATTGTAAATTGAAAGTTTACAAATATAAGTATTTTATTATTTGGCATGATCGGTTGGACCATTTCAATCAATAATAATGCGAAAAGAAAAATTTAATCCTTATGTGGATATTTATTGAAGAACCAAAAGTTTCTTCAAATCTAAGAATTTTTCAAGCTTATTTCGTTTTCAAAGTAAATTAATTATTGAGCAATCACAAAGAGTTCAAATTGAACTATTTGTATTATCTGGAATGTATAAGGAAAATTATATATGAATTTTTTTGGACAAATTATGGATGCATCCAAAATATAGTACATGATTATTATTAATTTGCAACCTAAAGTTTGTAAAGATTGTTATAAATATGCAACTAGAAGTTTGCATGATTATTTGCACAAATAATTTGATAACAATGCAATTTTCAGATTATGTTATTTAAGCTTGAGAATGATGGTGAATTTACACGTCAGGCATTTCATACCTATGACATGTGTTAATTGAAATAATTATAAACCCATTGTTATTTTTATTGATGCTCAAGATGATTTAGTATAATCATTTATTAAACAATTGCAATTAATTGCAAGGATTATTACGAGAACGATGATCTCTACTTTTAGAGGAGCATGCTATTAAATTTAATAGTACTTATTCGCATCAAGCTAGATAAGTTATTATAAGTTCCCCTCTTTATAATTTGTTTTGGATCGGGAACCAAATATTATCCATCGAGAAATTTTAGATGTGCGATATATATTATAATTGCTCCACCATAACGCACTAAGATGGGCCTTGAAAAGGAGGTTGAAAATATATGTCTAGTATAATCTATGATTAAATATTTAAAACTTTCAAATAAGAAAGTTATATATGCCAAATTTGCTAATTGTTATGGATCCTGACATTCAGGGGAGAAAATAAGTAGTTAAAAGAACAAATTGATTGAAAATGAATTATCGTTATTATATATTGACCCTTATACAAGGCAGTGTGAATTTAAAAATTTTAAAGATATTTCATTTGCAAAATATTGTGAATTAGTTGTCAAAATTATTTATTGTTCCAAAAGGAGATAATTAAATCTCACATATTAGCTACAAATTGCTTTTATTATAAATTGAAGTCCTTGAAGGACAAACTGCCTATGTTAATAAATCTACAACATGCCTAAGCATGGTAGATTGGTTTCAAAAATAAAAGAAAAGGAGCAAATATTTAAGATGATTAAGTTTTAGAAAAATAAAATCTAGAAGAAATCCTAAACGTGACTAATAACTTTCTCAAAGAAATTCAAGTATTTAAAATGAATGAAAACTATGAGATCTCTATAAATTATGTATGTCAGGGCAAGATGGAACCAATATAAAAGAAATATCAATAATATTTTATAGTGTTTGAAATTGTAAAAAATGATGAGGATCTTGAGTTTAGTCTATTGGATAATATAGACATAAAATTGATTGGCCAAAATAGAACAATGCATGTGGCATTAATTTAGTTCAAAATTAAATTTTAAAATTTTAGTATGGGTATCAAGAGATGTTAAGCCAGTAGACTACAAATATGTATTTATGCGAAATTGTAATGGGGCATGAGATATAAAGCAAACTTGTTGCACAAGTTTTTTGCAAGTAACTAACATTGATTATGAAGATAAATACCCTTATATAGTGGATGTAATTATTTGATTAGTCTAGCAAATATGAAAATTTGAAATGCATCTAATAAGTTAATGGTTGTCTATTGATATGCTAACTTGATGAAGATATCTATATAAAAATCCCTGAAGGATTCTTGTTGCTTGAACCATAAAGTCAAATTCCTGAGAAATTTATTCAACTAATATTATAAAGCTCTATAGATTGTTGGATAATGATATTCATGAAATATGAAAAAAAATTGCTTGAAGCAAGCAAATTGAAACCCCAATAAATATATTTAAAATTTCTATATGGATGAAAGAATCTGAGTACCTATGATATAATTGCCTTAATGATGTTTATGACCAAGAAAATATTATATCATTTTATGATTATATTCCTTTTATAATATTTTGTTATTGAAAGTATACTTTTGATGTTTACTTTATATACTATCATGAGTAACGTGATATCTTGATTAGTGAATATCTATTGAAAGGATATTGATATATGTTTATGAATTTTTATAGAGATATTTGAATATGAAATTGTCATTATTTGATTTATGAATATCATTGGAACTCCTGAAGAGCTTCCAAAGATTATAAATTCCTTAAGACAAGAGATTGAGATGAAAAATATTGGAAATATAAAGTTTTGACTCGGCCTAAAGATCGAGCATTTCATAAATGAGATTTTCTCTATGACTCTACATATATGACTAAGTTATTCAAATGGTTTTATATGGATAATAGTGAGGTCACTAATGTATCTTGCTTCTCAAACTTAGCTTGATTTTTGACAGCAATTTTTTGCAAGTGTACAAAATCGCAATAAGTAATAAAGAGTGAGTAAGGTATCGTCCCACGAAGATTATATACCAAGTACCAAAATTATTCTAATCTACTATTATTTAAACTATAATAAAAAGGATATTTGTAGAAATAAAGTAAAATAGAATAAAACAATAGAAAAGAACATAAAGAAAGAAGTTTGATGAAAAGAAATCAAGGTTTAAAAGCTACTAGGGATATTGACTTCACTTAACTCTATCAAATTTTTTTTTATTAGTTTGCTAATCAATTTTAATTATTCAAGTAGGAAAAATAACTCTAGAGCCACTAACAACCTCTCCCGATGTATTGTTAGCTATTTTAATCCCGTTTAATTACCTATCTCCCAATAGCGCAACCAAACATGAATTAAATCATTAAGTTTTATGGTTTATTTAAGAATTTATAATCTAAGATCATTAAATTATTAAAACCCCCCATGAGTCAAATCATATAGCTTCCGTATCAACTTATTATTCCCATGTAATTTATTACTCTTTTCTTATAAAAAATCCTTCTTTCGATAGTGATTAATGAAATAAATCAATCTAGAGGAAAAACTCTATCTGAAAACAATAAGTTCGATAATAAATTATAACTTAAACAAAGAAAAGTAAATCTAATATCATAAATTGGAGTAGAAGTTAACCTACATCAAATTCCTAGTATGAGAGTTTTGTTCGATATAGTAATTAAGTAAAACTCAAATAAATTTGAAAATAATTTCATAAATAATATGAACTAAAAATAATATCAAGAGTTTAGAGATAAAAACTAGTCAATAATAGTGTAGACGGCTCCCTTGATTCTTTACAACTTGATTTCTTGAAGTCTTACAAAAAAAGAAAAACTAAGAAAAGAATAGAACCCAGATTTGAGATCTCAGATTCAATGAATATAATGCCCTAATGATTCTCCTTTTATATAGACTCCATAGGGCGTCTTCTAATCCAAGGAGGAAAATAGTTGGCCCAATTAGGAAGAAATATAATCTGTGTAAGAAACTGATTTTGATTTGGATTCATTCCTAATTAGGAGTCTTCTTTCAATGGGTTGGGCTTGAGTACTACTATGGCGGGCTCTTATATTAATCTCATGCGGATTCATGTATAGATTGTTTGGGCTTTAAATCTTCACGGGCTAAATAGTGAAATTTGGCCCATCAAATTCGCAGCGATTCTGACTATTTTTCTATTCAAAAACCCTTCAAATCAAGCTTATCAAGAATTAAGAGAACTTAATTAAAAATATAATTAAATCCAACTAAAAGCTAATCAAATTTAATTAAAAATACCATAATTTCTAATAAATCCTGAGCTAAAAAATGCTATAAAAATATGACTTATCAATTTTTATAAACTTTATTAACAAGATATTGTTTTTTCTGAATATGAAAAAATTAAATGGAGTTAAACATATATTTTGACATCTCCATGGTACAATATATATGAGTTATGTTATAACTAACATGTCAAAAATAGTTTCGATTTGCTATGAAAATGCAGGTTACTTGTGTAATCCACATTATGTTAAAATTATAATCAAGCTGTTCACTTACATGTGGAAGTATAATTATTTCATGGCATTTAAGCAATAAAACATTACTACTACTTCATTTAATCATGCAGATGTTTGAGCAACTCATGAAGAAAGATGAAAAGTGCATGCAGTCTATTTATCCAAAAAAAAAATTCTACAATATTATAAGAAGAACATGTTGGAGGAGATGAAAAAAACATATTTCACCAAAATTTTTTCTTCATTCATGATCTCCTGAAAGAATGGTGATATTAAAGTTCAATTAGTCAAGCGACAATATTGTTGATTTGCTCATCAACATATTTTGTACTTCTACCACAAGTTTTGAAGAATTGATGTACAAAATTAGACTGCATAAATATCTCAACATTTATCTTCATGAGAGAAAGTAAATACGCACTATACTCTTTTTCCCTTTAACCAAGGTTTTGTCCCATTAGATTTTTCTAGTCAAGGTTTTTAATGAGGCAGTAGGTAAAAAATAGTTTCGATTGGCTATGAAAATGCAGGTTACTTGTGTAATCCACATTATGTTAGATTATAATCAAGCTGTTCACTTACATGTGGAGGTATAATTATTTCATGGTATTAAAGCGATGAAGCATTACTACTACTTCATTTAGTCATGCAGATGTTTGAGCAACTCATGAAGAAAGATGAAAAGTGCATGCAGTCTATTTATCCAGAAAAAATTTCTATAATATTATAAGAAGAACATGTTGGAGGAGATAAAAAAAAACATATTTCACCAAAATTTTTTCTTCATTCATAATCTCCCGAAAGAATGGTGATATTAAAGTTCAATTAGTCAAGCGACAATATTGTTAATTTGCTCATCAACATACTTCATACTTCTACCACAAGTTTTGAAGAATTGATGTACAAAATTAGACTGCATAAATATCTCAAGATTTATCTTCATAAGGGAGAGTAAATACGCACTATACTCTTTTTCCCTTTAACCAAGGTTTTGTCCCATTAGATTTTTTTAGTCAAGTTTTTAATGAGACAGTAGGTAAAAAATAGTTTCGATTGGCTATGAAAATACAGGTTACTTGTGTAATCCACTTTATGTTAGATTATAATCAAGCTGTTCACTTACATGTGGAGGTATAATTATTTCATGGCATTTAAGCGATGAAGCATTACTACTACTTCATTTAGTCATATAGATGTTTGAGCAACTCATGAAGAAAGATGAAAAGTGCATGCAGTCTATTTATCCAGAAAAAAATTTCTACAATATTATAAGAAGAACATGTTGGAGGAGATAAAAAAAAGATATTTTACCAAAATTTTTTCTTCATTCATCCGAAAGAATGGTGATATTAAAGTTCAATTAGTCAAGCGACAACATTGTTGATTTGCTCATCAACATACTTTATACTTCTACCACAAGTTTTGAAAAATTGATGTACAAAATTAGACTGCATAAATATCTCAAGATTTATCTTCATAAGGGAGAGTAAATACGCACTATACTCTTTTTCCCTTTAACCAAGGTTTTGTCCCATTGGATTTTTTTAGTCAAGTTTTTAATGAGGCAGTATTTCGATGCATATTTAAGAAAAGAATAATGTACTTGTTTTCCTTCACTAAGATTTTTTTTCCCACAGGATTTTTTCTTAGTAAGGTTTTAACGAGGCATATTCTTTAAAGAATAGACATCTAAGGAGGAGTGTTATGAAATAAGTGAATGTCCTATATGGGCTAAAGTCTGTAGTCTAAATTACTGCGAACTCTATCTTCCTAATTTGTAAAGGACTCTAATAGGGTTCTACTTATGTAACTATATATATGTAACTTTTCATCAATAATAAGATACTCTCGTATTCTCTCCCATATTTTGCACTCTATTCTTTCTCTTTCATATTTACTTTGGTTACAGGGAAAAAGAACATAGTGCATATTTACTTCCCTTCATAAAGATAAATATTGAGATATTTGAGTTTATGCATTTTAATTTTTTATAATATTATAATAAGAACGTGTTGGAGGAGATAAAAAAAATATATTTTATCAAAATTTTTTCTTCATTCATGATCTCTCTAAAGAATGGTGATATTAAAGTTCAATTAGTCAAGCGACAATATTGTTGATTTGCTCAACATACTTTATACTTCTACCACAAGTTTTGAAAAATTGATGTACAAAATTAGACTACATAAATATCTCAAGATTTATCTTCATGAGAGAGAGTAAATACGCACTCTACTCTTTTTCCCTCTAACCAAGGTTTTGTCCCATTGGATTTTTTTAGTCAAGTTTTTAATGAGGCAGTATTTCGATGCATATTTAAGAAAAGAATAATGTACTCGTTTTCCTTCGCTAATATTTTTTTTCCCACAGGATTTTTTCTTAGTAAGGTTTTAACGAGGCATATTCTTTAAAGAATAGACATCTAAGGAGGAGTGTTATGAAATAAGTGAATGTCCTATATGGGCTAAAAGTTTGTAGTCTTAATTACTGTGAACTCTATCTTCCTAATTTGTAAAGGACTCTATTAGGGTTCCACTTGTGTAACTATATATATGTGACTTTTCATCAATAATAAGATACTCTCGTATTCTCTCCCATATTTTGCGCTCTATTCCTTCTCTTTCATATTTACTTTGGTTACAGGGAAAAAGAACGTAGTGCATATTTACTTCCCTTCATAAAGATAAATATTGAGATACTTGAGTTTATGCATTTTAATTTTTTATATCCTTCAAGAACTTGTGGTATAAAGCCTGCAGTAGAAAACTTGCAATAAATAGTGCTTTAATGAGCAAATAAATGATATTGTCGCTTGAGTGGTTGAACTTAAAATATCATCATTCTTGTGTAGATCATGAGGCGAAGAGGAATTTTTTATAAAATATGATCTTATTTTCTTTAATATATCATTCATCCAATAAGAATTTCTTTAGTGTATATCCATATAAAATTGTAGAAATTTCTTTCTTAACAAGTAGACTGCATGTACTTTAAATGTGTTCAAATATTTATCTCCATCAAATAAATTTTCTTCTTTTTTCATGAGTTGCTAAAATTTATTTATGGCTAAAAGAAGTGCTGCGATACTTTGTTTCTTGAATGTCATAAAATAATTATACCTCCTTATATAAAAAAATAGCTTGTTTATGATCTAACATAATGTGAATTAGATAAATATCCTGTATTTTCGTAGTCTATCAAATTTGAATTTAAAATGTTAGTTATTAATACCACTCAAATATATCATACATGATAGGGATCTCAAAATGTATATTTAACTACATTCAAAATTTTCATATTCAAGAAAAATTATATCTTGCAAATGAAATTAATAAACATGCTTGTATCAAGTCATATGACTAGGAAGATACATAAGTGTTTTTATTGCATTAAGATTTGGTACTTCAGGACTAGTAATTTCTTCATAATTTTTCAAAGTGAACAATGGTCATTTTCTCATCAATTGACCTCACGGCTGTTGACATCCACATAATATCATTTTAATAATTTATCCATATATGTGGATTCATAGATAAAATTTTATTTACGAAATGCTTCATCTTCACGCCGAAACAAAATTTTATTTTTCCAATGTTTTTCATATTAAACTCTTCCCTTATAAAGTTATAATTTTTGGAAGCTCTTCAAGAGTTCTAACAATATTCATCAATATTCATGAATAAAATAATAATAAATTTATATTCAAATATCTTTATAAAAATTCATCAATATATAATATTATTGTAATATTCTTTTAACAAATATTTATTAATGAAGAATTCACCTTACTCGTGATAACATATAAAATAACTATCAAAAGTATGAAAACAAATAATCTTCAAGAAAAAAATATTATAAATATAATATAATATAATTTTTTTTTTGTCATAAATATCACTATGACAATTATATTGTATGCATTGAAATTTCTTTAATCTATATAGAAATCTTGAATATATTTCTGGGTGTCTCGATTTGTGTGCTTCATGCATTTTTTAATATTTCATGGTAATCAATATCCGTCAACCTATATAGAGCTCTATAATATTTAGTTGAATAAATTTCTCGAAAATTCAATTTTATGTTTCAAGCAACTAAAATCCTTTGCAGATTTTTGTACAAATATCTACATTAAATTATCAAGTGAGCTATGAAAATAAACAGCCACTAATCAATTAGACTCATTTCAAGTTTTCATAAATTGCCATATTAAATAAATAATAAATTATAATTGCATTCATTGCTTGAGGGTATCCATTGTCATAGTTAATTTTAGTTCTTTGTGAAAGGCTTGGGCAATAAGTTGTGCTTTATATCTCATAAATTCATTTCGATTTCGCACGAATACATGGCTTGATATCTCTTGATACCTAAACTAAAATTTCAGAACTTTACTTTTCAAGTAAATCAAATGCCACATGCATCGTTCTATTCTAATCAATTAATTTTACGTCTATATTTTCCAATAGAGTATGCTCAAGGTCCTCATCATTTTTTACAATTTCAAGAGTTTTATGTACCATCGACATTTACTTTATGTTGGTTCTATACTTGTCCTAACATAAATTATAGAGATTTCACAATCCTCATTGATTTTAAGTATCTGAGTTTCTTTAGAAAACTTATCAGTCATATTTAATAACTTATTCCACAATTTCCTCATCCAAAGGTTGACTATCCTAAATATTTGCTCCTTTCTTTTTTTTAGAATTTTTATCCTTGAAACTGATTAGTCTACCATGCTTTAAGCGTGCCTTAGACTCGTTAGCATAGCTAGTTTATTCTTCAAGAACTTTGATTATAATAGAAGCATTTTATAGCTAATATGTGAGATTTACTTATCTCCTTTTAGATAAAAAATAAATCTAACAACTAATTTGCAATATTTTACAAATGAATTATCTTATAAACCTTTTGAAATCACACTACTTTATAGGAAGATCAAGATATAATAATAATAATAATTTGTTTAACCAATTTATTCTTCTGGCCACTTATCTTCTCCCCCTAATGTCAGTATCCATGAAAATTTACAAATTTGATCATAAATAACTTTTATTTGAACGTTCTAGATAGATAGATGTAAATCTATACTCGATATATTTTTTAATTTTTTTTTAGAACCCATCTCGGTGCATTAAGGTGGGGCACTTTGAATACATACCACACATTTAAAAATTTTTCAATAGGTAATATTTGGTTCATGATCTAAAACCAATTATAAAAGAAAGAACACATCATAACTTATTGGTCTGATGCAAAAAAGTGCTACTACATATAATAGCATATCCCTTTAAAAAATCGGGAGCTCTATTCTCATAATAATTGTCCTGCATTTAATTACAATCATGTAATAATTAGTTGCCTTATAATTATTTTAATTAATACATGTCATACTCATTAAAGGCCAATGTGTGAATTCACTATCATTCTAAAGATAAATTATCTTAATAGCATGATCTAGAAATTTTATTCTTTATCAAATTATTTGCACAAATAATTATGCAAACTACAAATTGCTTGTTGATAACAATCTTTACAAACTTTGTATTGCAAATTAGTTATAATCATACAACTATATTTTGGATATATCCACAAAATATCTAAATAATTCATTTGAGGGATTAATTAGTCAATAATTTTATTTTATATATTCTAGAAAATATAAGCAATTCTTTTGACTTTAATTGATAATTGCTCAATAATTGATTTTCTTTAATAACAAATTAAGCACGGAAATTCCAACTTATTTTCACTCACAATCTCTCAAATATATGTTCTATTTCTTAATTATTTTTATACTTCAATTGGTCACTTCAAAATATTTTAACTATTATTTTAGTATCATAAAAATCTATTTACCAATTTTCTAGTTTAAATTCCGGTAAAAAGCTGACATGAAATTTATTGATTAATAAAAAATTGTTAGTAAATACCACATCACAAAATTTTTCCTTCTTCTCTCATGCATTTTCTCTCTCTCTCTTGCCCATAATTTACCCTCTTCTCCCCCACAAAATTCATCCAACACAGCATTATCAATATACTAGTTGTTGATCCGCACTTTACAGTTAAAAAAATAATTATTAGATAAAAATATATATTAAATAGATGTTTTAGAATTATGTATATTATTTTTTTCCTTTTTTTTAGAAAATGTATTCTAATAATAATTTGAATAGGGTTATTTTATGCTTCTTTTTTTTTTTAAATCATTTAAGTCTAGAGCTATTCATATTTTACATTTACGTCAAATAATAAATCTTACGTATTTAGGCATTTATCTTGATTATATCTAGGATGAAAAGTTAATATGATAAGATTATTAATTAATTAATTAATTATATATATTTGTGTGTGCCCTCAATTGTTTTTAAATTATCAAAATATTTTTTCATTTTTTTAAATCTCTAAAAAAATCTGTTTACTCCCAAAAATAATAAATTGCAATTGTCTTAATAAAAATCATCATAAATCTATATCTATTGTTGTTTTTATTAGAAACCATTACATATCCCTACGTTAAAAATAAAATGCCAAATAATATTAACAAAACATAAAAAGTTAGCTTTTGTTTTTTCTTTTGCTAATGAAAATACTATTTTAGCAAAATTATGAAAACCCGATATATATATATATTCTCTAAATATAATTATTTTAAAATATTAATTAAATTAGATAAAATAATTTAAAATTTTTAAAATCATAATAATTTTTATATATCAATTAAGTAATTATAAATAAATTTTAAAAATATATTCAACATCCAACGAAATTGCAGAAAAATAAAATAAAGTTATAAAAATTTCTTAAAAAAGAAAAATAGAAAGATGGAAGAAGACAACATCTAGAATTTTCTGTTTATTTATATTTTAGTTGAATTATTATTATTATTAAATATTTTATAATTAAATTTATTTAAAATCTAAGAACATAATTGATTATTTGAAATTTGAGAGAATGATATACAATAAAAGAAAAATTCTTGAAATTTTTCATTCAATGTTTTTATTAAATATATTGTCTCATTACTTTAATTAATAACTCCTTACTACTTACTTAATATCATTAACATAATTAATATATGATAAATAAATAAAAATATCAATTAAACTATTAAAAAATTTAATAATAATATTTATTAATATTTTAATAAAATTCAAATTAAATTGATTTATTTCCAAAAGACTTTTAATTTAAATGAGTTTCAAAGTTCAAATTTAAAAGAGAAGAGTCCTATTTAAACACTGTAACTATATTCAATAATGTTGTAAAAATTATGCAGCTGCTTTTATATGTTTTGTGCTGCACCACCTGAGGTAATGGGCCTTGTTCTTCTCCCTTTGCTTAGTGAACCTCATAATGTACAAATCTTGCTTGCCTTATCCAATGGAAGTGGGTCATTCATGTTAGCAACACATTTTGCACCATTTTGACGTGCTGAATCGCAGAGAACACCGGAAAAGGAGCTGTAAATAACCGAATCATGCTCAACGTCCCTTTAAATTATTTTACCGAACATACCTTTAGCCTCCAAATCCATTTCTTCCTTACAAAGTGCATCAACCAATATATCTGGAACTGTTGCATTTTCTTTGAATAAAACTGTTGTTTGCTTCCATAAGAAATCTAATAAAAAAAAAAGTAGAAAATTCATAGAATTAAATAGAAATATAAAAGAAAAGTAGATAATTCGTAAGATAAAATGGAAATAATTAAACGAAAACATCATGGAAAAGGTATACGATCTCTCTCTCTCCACTAACACATCTTTGATTTTTAATTGTTTTTTATATTCTCATCAAAGTAATTTCAACTTTTGTTGCTAACTTTTTATTTTTCAATTCCGTGAAAATTCAAATAAAATAAAAATTGAAAAAAGAGATAGAGATGAGAGGATGGAAGAGGAGGAAATGAAAAAAGAGATTGAAATTGTTATCAGACAACCATGAAAGTAAGCTTATTTTGTAGAGATATGAAGTTAATTTTTTTCTTTTTTTGAAAAAAAAAAAAGGAAAGAAGCAAATGAGATCCCAAAACAAAATGGTATTGATATTTGAAGTCGTAACCACCAGTTTTCGTCACTGTAGCCTATGTGATCGGAGTAAAGAACCGAATTGTTACCGTAAGTGAAAGAAAGAGGGGCAAAAGAGAGAGAAACATAGAATTAAAACGGAGAGAGAGAAAATCAAAATTTGGAGGAGAGATAATAAAACATGAAATATGATTGATGTGGTGCTTTAAAAATAATTATTTATTGACCATTAGGTTACACGTCAGCTTTTGACAGGGAGGTGACTTGAAAAATGGTAAATGGTCTTTTGTGTTACAACCACAATTAAGAAATGTAAGGTATACTTAAGAAATGATCAATCAAAATGATTTCAGAAGCTCAAAAAAAGGGAGTCAAACCCTAGATTGAGACCTTTCTTCATATATTATTATCAAATCCTTGTCTAAAGGAGAGTTCACCCTCATGTCTTTAGAAGGTCGGATTAACCTATATTCTAGCAAAATGTTGTAGGTGTAATATATGTCCAACAGTTCACCCTCATTAATGTCAGAAGGTACATCAGCAATCTGAACATTCTCCTTTTTCCCCCTCATCTTACCCACTCCTGAGTTTGTGTCCTTATCATGCTCTTTGCCAAGTTGCTCACGTAATATTTGGATATTTTCATTGCTAGAAAAACCCATAACCTCAACCAAATAAAAAGGAGAAAGAAGACTTACTAGAGAGAGAAGTATTTTAGAGAGAGAAGCCCTAAGAATAAGGAATTTGCAATGTAGCAAATGAATAAGGAAATAACCCTTATATAGGTCAGGCCAGGCATGTGAAGAGTTGCCTCATTAAATGATCTCCTAAATTAATCTGATGCCTCGAACTGCCCAGCTGCCAAAAAGAAAAATGGCACCATCATTATAGATCATTTAAGACCTAAAAATAAAATAAAATAATTAGAAAAAAACCCTACGAATATTATATTTAGACATAAATGACTAAATAATTTATATGAGACTATTGTTAACATATAATAATAAAATATACTAGATAAAATAATTAGACTCCTAAATCAACAGTAATTAATAAGTAATTTAGAGTTCAGGATCCTTATCCTATACGGATTACTAGGATTTCACTATGTATACTTTAAATTCACCCTAAAGATGGGTTGATTCAGAATTTATCATACCTCAAATTCTAAGAGATCGACACTTTGAAATAATGTATTATGTATAAAATTCATTGCTCTTGATAGTAACATTTGCCCTTCCAGAGCTTTTAAATATTCTTTTTACTACCAAAGCCAAATTTTTTTTCCTATATTTTGGATAAGTACATAATCAAATGTATGCCACATCATTTGTACCCCATTTAGTGGTATAATTCTTTTTTAATTATATGACCATTGTAATCTTGAAGATTATTATTTTAACTGAGATCTCAATGACAAGAATATTTTTATCATTATTCACATCCAAACTCAATATTATATATTATTCCATTCACTTGGGAAGGAAATAAAATCTTTCTAGGTAGCCTCATGATTTATGTTAAGTCTCTTTATTTTGCTTAATGATAAAAGGGTTGTGAAATAAATCCAAAACATATATTAAAATCTTCTCTCTCAACATTGCTACTTCAGAAAATATTCACCGGTGTAAATATCTTTAACAATTGTAGATCAAAAGCTAATATAGGCTTCAAATATAATAATAATGAAATCTTAATTATATTTAAGAAATAAATCAACCAATTTTGAATGTTTGTACCACATGGATAATATATCAATGCATAGTAATAATTATAATAAAAAAATAATAATCGTAATACTGTAAAATATAATCACTTACAACTTTATGAGCTTCGTAACAATAAATGCAATAATTCTTGTGAGTTTTTTTATCATTATACTTTTCTTTCAAATTACTCTAAGCAACAAACGGATATTTAATTTTCAAATTTGAACTAGAGAAAAATATTATCGTGGAACTGTATTAATTAGATTCTCAATTTCTGTTCTCGATTGTGTCCCTAAAATCTATTGCATTTAAATATATATTCTATCACCTTGTATTCATGATAAATAATTCTTACTCATAATATGTAAGGCTAAAAATTCAAGATCTATAAAATTCAACAAAGTAAAATAACTATAGTAAAAAAATTATAATAAAAAAGTTAATTATAAGAGTACTAAATAGTCAAAATTCTATGAGCATCACATTTACATAAAAGCTCAATGGTGAAGATAATTTGAGTAAATAAGAAAACGAAGAAACATAAATCATCATTACTGTTATACCGAATTTTAAAAATTAAAACAATTACAAAAATAATAAACTTGTAAGCAACTCGAGAATATTAAATTATTTTTATTGAATTTTTTATTCATGAAAATCTCAATAGAGCATAAAATTCAATGACAATCAATTACAAGCAGGACGAATTAGCAACTCTAAAGAAGGTATTATATATATATATAAACGCTAAAATGACACTTGAATTCACTGTTCTATGAATAGTTTAATAAACCAATATCTTTTTTTCATTATTCCTATCCTTTTCCAAAACACTGTTTTAAGAATAATGTAATGACAAATAAATCAATATCTTTTTTCATTATTCCTATTCTATCATTTTAGCTTTGAAAAACACTGTTTTATAAATAGTGTAACGACAATTAAATCAATTTTTTTTTTTTTATTATTTCTATCCTATTCTTTTAATTTTGAAATTATATAACTAACCCATTAATTAAACAGTATTTTCTCTACAAAATCATATTATTTTTCATGTTTTTCCCCATTTACCTTTACTATTATCGGTTAATTTTTTTCTTTTTTTTTTAAATAATGATGCTTTGCGTCTATTGATAATAAATATATGAGAAATAATATGAAATAAAAATATAATAACCCACATAAGATAAATTTAAAGCTTTAATATAATAATTTTTTTCCTGTTATTAGTTAAAAATATTATTCTACCACATTCTTATTAGTTTTTCATGTATTAATGAAATAAATTTTACACTGATAAAATATAATTTTTGAGAAAAAAATAAAATTTTATACAAATAAAATATATTTTTTTATATAAAAACAATGAAAATATAGAAATAGTCTCGCAATGTGGCAAGAAAAAATAAAATCACTATGTATAGAATAGTGTAAAACCTATTAAACCATCTCATTTTTTGCTATTCCTATTTTACCCTCTCTTCTTTTAAAACCCACTAAATTCATTTTTTCTATGCATGGCAAGAATTTGGCTTGCTCACCTAACACAATGTTTAATTTTGTATATATATATAATTAGATATGTTAACATATAATAATAAAATATACTTGATAAAATAATCACACTTCAAAACCAACCCTAATTAATAAGTAATTTAAGATTTAGGATCCTTATCCTATACGAATTACTCGAACTACACTATATATACTCTAAATTCACCCCAAAGACGGATAATTCACAATTTACTACACCTCAAATTCTGAGATAAACAATTGGTGTAGTGAGAGCGAAACACACCTTCAATCTTTTCAACCGTAGATAATCCCCATAATCCTTTCCTCAGCCCTCATGGCCGCCAACCCCAACAAGGTCAGCCAACAGTTCACCGTCACTCTCTCGCTTATTACCAATCCACAAGTTGTAGCTGTCATTGCCTAAGCTTACTCTCAATTCACTACAGTATTGAAAGGCCTCTTAAAGAACCCCCTACCTAATGGCGAACTCAACCTACCCTCCAAACTTGTGAACCCACTGCCCCCCAAACTTGCGAGCCTCCTCCCGAGCAAAGTGGAAAAGACCAAAAGGGCGGAGTCTGACCACACGATCCCATTTGGTCGATTCATCACGAAGAAATTGGAAACATCAAGACTGATCAGATCATTACTGTGATCCCTTCTCAATTCATTCTGTTTAAGCCCTGTATGTCACTTAGTTGTGTGATTAATTAATCTGCTTATTAATTTTATCAATTTTATGGCTCTATTTAGCGCTTAAGTGATGTCTAGTTGGCTCTTTAGAATGCTTTGATTGTGTGTGGTGTGTTTAGAGTCACCACCTTAATTTATTCTTATTTTCAGGGAAAATATAAGGTAAAAACCCATTGATTGACTCATTTAGTGTGCCATAATAGATAAAATGCACTAGCCTCGAATCATTGGGTTCGAGCACTAGGTTTTTGATTTCTTTGTGTGGATCAAAAGTTTAGGCCTAATCGAAAATAAAAAAAGTGTTTTTTTATGTGAATGTTAGTTTATCGATGCATGAGCATACTCATAATGCATGGAAATATCTGGAATATATTGCATTAAAGGTAAGTAAGTGAAATAAAGGTGTGCATTTTAGAGGAGAGCTCGACTCTATCCTTGTTTATCAAGGATTTTAGGTCGTCCAACACATTCCCCTAAGTCCGGACTGGTCAGTTTGGTTGGGGGCTGCTACCTAGGCTAAAATCCGTAGATATGCCTTCGTACCTCGTTTGTATGCGGATCAGGGCACACAAAGTTCTACCGTCGATTAAGATGGTCGGGTTTTGAAGGTGTCACTCTTAGAGTGGGCTTATTGGTGTGCCAATTGATTTTGGACTAACTAGTTTTGAGGTTTTGCCGTACGGACCGGGCATAATTGAAAATTTTGAGTTCGAGTGATTATACTCTCGTTCTTATGACACGACTAGATCAGAGCTCCATGATGAGTTGTCAACCAAAGAGGTCAAGTCTTCCTTCAAATGTAAGCTAAGGTAGGGTACGAGGACCCATATTATAGTATTATATAATATTTTTAAATGATGAATTATTAATTAATTGCTAGATTTAATTAATAATGATTAATTAATAATGAATAAGCTAACTAGTAGGTTTGGCATAAGGAAGGTCATTGGCATAAGGAAGGTCGAAATGTGATTTTGAAAGTTGAAAGTATCAGAATATACAGAAGAATATGGAATTCTATTATAGAAATTTTGACTATGACCGTTTATCGATCGGAGTTTGGATGAGTCCCAAAAACTCTATTCTTTCTAGCAGGGTAAGGCTCGTCCTCCCTATTTCCTATAAATAGGGGAGGGGGTGACCTCACATGTCACACCTCCTCATTTGCTATCTTCCTCCCTCTTCTAGAATTCTTTGAAGGTCTCATGCTTAGTATGAGTTCTGAACCACCTTACCCCTTACTCTTCGTTTAGTGAGTCAGGAGCGTGAACGGCTCCCAGTCGTATCGACTCAACAAGTGGAGCAAGAACAGGGTCCACCATCACCATTGAGGCCTAAGAAGGGTCGTTAAGGGCCAATTCCTGTGGTCCCTAACTTCCTTGGTGAGGAGATGCAACGAGTGAGATATGTCACTTGCCATGGCATGGCTTCCGTCATAATATCGGAGGTGGTTCCTGACCATTAGTCGGCCTATCCAAGAGGCATCTTAGTACGAATGTTCTTTTTTCTTTTTTTAAATTATATGCTTTGCTTTTGTAGCCTCCTCCTAACTGGTGTGAGGGGACTACTCTCCTGGTGGGCAAGCTTCGAGGGGTGTTAATTGAGGCCTTGATCGTGAGAGCTTTCTGAAAGACCAAGTCCAAACATTACGGGATGAACTGAGGCATCATTGAGACTATGGATGCCCGCTCATGCCACTCGTGTAGACTATGGGTCTGCTCACATAGATTGTGGTTTGACCTTAGGTAGCCTTAGAGACTAGGCTTTTGTAGCAATTTTGGGCTGGTGTCACTCTGGTAGCAACACCTTCTTTTGTAAAGTCTTGACTAAAGCTTTTGTTAATAAAACATCTGATTTCTATCTTTTATTTTACCATGTCTACTCTGCTCTCTTTATTCATTTGCATTGGATGCTTGAATTTATCACTGCATTGATTGCCTGAATGTCATACTGATTGCCCATTTCTTGCACTGATATGCTTGTTTCTTATTTTGCCTTGGCACTGATTGCCCTGTCTGGTTGCTCTGGTGCTAGTTGCCCTGTTTGATCGCAATGGCATTGGTCACCCTATTTGTGAGTAATTTGGTGACATTGATTGCCCTATTTTTTTGGCTTGGCACTAATCGCCGTGTTTTTTGATTTAGTAGCACTGATGACCCTGTTTTTCAATTTGTCAGTACTAGTTGCCCTGTTGATTGAATTGGTGCTGGAATCCTATTTTTTGATTGACTTTGCACTAGTTGCCCTATTTTCGCAGTTTGTTGGCACCGGTTGCCTTGTTTGTGAATAATCTGGTGGCATTGCTTGGCCTAGTTTTTTGGCTTGGCACTGGTCACGTTGCTTTTAATAAGTTAGCACTGATTGCTCTATTTTTCTAGATTTGCGGTAGTCACCTTCTTTGTCTAACTCAACATGGGTCACCCTATTTTCTAAGTCCGGTGGCACTAGTTGTCCTGATATCTCATGCTCTAATATGAAAATCATGGTTAGTTTAAGCAGAATAAATAAGCATGATGCATGACATGCCATTTCTGATGGTATGGCTTAATTTTTTATGGATCGTTTATGAGAAAATCAAGCTTAATATGCTGATGCTTATTCTCGACTTGACTTTCTTCTCTCTCTTTTCTCTCTCTCATTTTTTTTAATGGACATGTCGGTGCCGGACAGCTTGAAATCGGTGCCACTCTCCTCCAAATTAGTGCCATTTTAGCATTTAGTTTAGGCCAAAACAGTGTTGTCCTAGGGCTCATTAGTACCGATTATAGCCTGGTCGTTACCGATGCATTTTTAGTGGGTGGAGGTTAGAGGCCTATAAATACCTCATTTATGGCTCTAAAACATTATAATTTTGCACCACGGGACCCAATTTTCCCTCATTTCGTACACTCTGCCCAAAAATGGAGCCATTCATCAATTATGACATGTAAAGGTGGACCAAGAGCCTGAAAAACGTTGAGAAAATCAATTTCAGCCGGTATAGGATGGCTTCTTTGGTGAGCTGAGAGGCTTGCTGGTAGACTGGATTTTTTTGGAGGCATGTTTGCAACTATAGGATCCACAAACTCATGTTTTTCAATTTGGTACAGACTTTGAGGAGATGTGTTCGACATACGAGGAGTTTGCAGGCCTATTGGCCAGTAGTTCTGAGAGGACTCTAGTGGCTGCACCTATCGAGATTGGGTTTTTTACGAGTTTCGTGAGGATGCTTGATCTCTCTATGATAAAGGGTAGGGAGCTAGTGGCAGGAGATCGGGTAGATTTATCAGTGTTGGTGGAGTCGTACCTTGATCCACATGAGTTTATTGACCTGGGGCAGTAGAGGTTCAAGACTCAGGTTTTGGTTTTCTGCGTGGTGAGCACTAGTATACTGATTGGTTCAGTAGGTTGGGGGGATCTAAGGGTAGCAAACTTGGTCCTTCAGATGGAGCAAGGTGTCGGGATCGCCAGTATGGCATTGATGGAGACTATTCTGAGCCTCGATCGAGCTTAAAAGGTAGAGCTAGTTCGATCTTACTTTAGTAAGCATCCCGAACTAACTTTTGTTATGTTTAGATAGGGTGCTTTCTGAGAGAAGGCTTAGGTTCTAATTGCATATGAATGCCTATTTGAGGGTCTAACTAGTGGGGGCAAGGTCAGGTCTTACATGCTTTGGGAAGAGACTTGAACTATTTTGGTTATGTTACAGCTGAATCTATTTGGGTAGAGGAGAATTGCATGTAAATGCCTATTTCCTTTTTTATGTCATAGTGCAATGTCTGATTTGTACATCTGGCTGAGGGATCATTTGAGGGTAGTGGAGTCACCACGACATCATTCATATGAGACATCACAGTACCAATCTAGATGAGTCATAATGAGATTTGGGTTAGAGGATGAGTGGCTACAGTGGTTGTTGGCACTGAGGCCATATTAGATTCTATGGAGGTGTGACTGGTATGAGATTAGCTGGTTTTTGGTTCAATCAGCAGGATATTAGATGGCATATCTGTTTGGCATAGATAGCCTCATTTTTTATCTTAGTTTTAGGCTAATGAGACAAATGGGGTGTGTTTAGTGGCTACCGCCAGCTGGAGCTCTTTTCCGGGATATACTAGTTTCTCCTCGGATTACTGTGGCCATACTAGACAGCTAGTCGAGAGGGGCTGATGTGGTTTAGACTGGAGTTTCTAGGGGCAAGACTACTGCTTATGAGGCTTAGTGGATTATTGAGCATGGTTATCAGGAGAGAGAGCATAGAGTGACTCTAACTCGGGAGATGGATGCTAGACTTCGGGTAGTGACTGAGATGACCTTAGACTCTATTAGATAAGTTGACACTTTTGTGTTTTGTGTTTTGACACCTTTGATAGTGGATGCAAACTTTTGTGTTTTGTGATTGTCTTTTTACATAGATTATACTGGTTTAAGATATGTAAAAAGGGAATCATTTTGATACTTTCGAGAAGGAAATTCGATTTTATCCTTTTATGAGATTGCCACTTTTTAAGCCTTAATTGTTGCCTAGGTTGCCCTTTCGAGTTTTCGACCTAGCAGGCTGCTCCAACTTTTGCCTAAGCCACCCTTTTGGGTTTTTAACTTAACAGCTTTTGATTTTGCCTAAGCTGCCTTCCCTTATAGGTTTTCAGCTTAGCTTATTTTGTTCAGATTTTTTACTTTTTCACATTGACATAGAAAATCTGAAATTTTCAAGAGAAGAGTAGCAAAAACATATTTCTATTATTGTTGTGACTACACCTACAGATTGAGCTACCTACATATGCCCTACTTTAGGAACATATTTTTAGGAGTCAGGTCACTGTAGTTTGGCTTAACAGCCTTTTGGGTTTTTAACTTAACAGCTTCTGATTTTGCCTAAGTTGCCTTCCCTTATAGGTTTTCAGCTTAGCTTATTTTGTTCAGATTTTTTACTTTTTCACATTGACATAGAAAATCTAAAATTTTTAAGAGAAGAGTAGCAAAAACTTATTTCTATTATTGTTGTGACTACACCTACAAATTGAGCTACCTACATATCCCCTACTTTAGGAACATATTTTTAGGAGTCAGGTCACCGTAGTTTGTCTTAACAGTGACAATAAGGAGCAATATTTTTTGTTTTAATGCATGAATGCATTCACACAGTGTATCTTTTGAGTTGATCCAAGTTACATGGATTGGTGAACTCGTTGCCATCTATGTAGGACAAGATAATGTTGCCTTGAGAGAGAATTTTCTTTAGTATATAACGGCCTACCTAGTTTTGCCTAAATTTACCCCAAGGATCTTGTACAAGAACTCTGATTTCCTTGAGTACAAGATAACCCTCTTTGAGTATCTAATCCCAAATTCTTTTGTTGAAGTGCCTGGCTATCCTTTGTTGGTAGCTCTGAATCTGATTAAGAGCTTCTAGCCTTTTCTTATCAATGGCATTCAGCTGGCTATAATAGTTCTAGACCCATTCTATTTCGGATAACTGACTTTCTCTCATGACCTTAGCTAATCTGATCTGAACTTTGATAGGAAGGACTGCTCCATCCCATATACAAGTGAGTAAGGTGTTGCCTTGGTCGACATTCTGATGGAGATTATGTATCCCCATAAGGCAAAAGGTAGATGTTCATACTAACTTATGTGATTATGAATCAGCCTTTGGAGAATGTTCTTGATGGATTTATTTGTTGCTTCAATTGCTCCATTGATCTAGGGCCTATGTGGTGAAAAGCGATGGTATTGGATTCTGTACTTAGTCATCAGGATGGAGACTTCTTTCTAGATGTGAGCTCGATTGTCTGTTATGATTAGGAACTCCCTACCTATATATGATGTGTGTCTGGATGAACTGAGCTACTCTGTTAGAGTTCAGAACATGGTAGGAGGTAACTTCTACCCACTTCATAAGTAATCGATGGTTACGAAGATGTACTCACACTAATTAAAGGACTTAAGAGTGATTCTGCTAATCATATCAATTCCCCAAGTCACGAAGGGCTATGATGTAGTGATAGGGTGAAGAGCCACTGAGGGCAACTTCTGGAGTTTAGGATAAAGATGACATTTTTGAACAAACTTTGCACAGTCTTATCGCACAGTCAGCCAATAATAACCCTGATTGGTTATCTTATGGGCCAAAGCCATTCCATTCATGTAGGGGCCTTCCTCTTCACTGTGTACCCATTCCATAATCTATTGAGGTTCTTCTTTGGTTACACATCTGAGATGTGCTTGGTTCCATGTCTATTTGTACATGATATCATCCTTGCAAAGGTAACTCTTTGATAACTCCTGAAGGGTCCTCTTGTTAGACTTAAAGGGACCTTCAGGGTATTCTTGCTTTTTCAACTAGATATGAATATCCCAATACCAAGGCTTACCATTGGCGAGCTAGAGATTACCTAACATCAACCATGGAGGCAAGCATTGCTAGTGCATCAACGAACTGATTCTTTGTCAGTGGTAGGTAGTGGAATGATAATTCTTCAAATTGCTGGGCCAACTAATCTAGGCGTTGGAGGTATGGGATCAAATGTTGTTCTTTTATCTTCCATTTCTTCAATGCTTGAGAGACTATTATGGTAAAGTCCCCAAAGACTGTTAAGCATATGATCTGAATGCTCGGAGCTGCTTCTAATCCGATAATACAAGCTTCATACTCTACTTCATTATTAGTGACCTAGAATGTCAACTTAATGTTAAATGGTAGTTGTTCCCTATTTGGAGTCACTATAACCATATCAATGTCGTAACCCTGACGATTAGAGGTCTCATTAAACTACATCTTCCATTGATCTATTCGAATCTATAAAATGTCCTCATCCAGAAACCTGATGTTTACTACATCGGCATCATCGATAGATGCGACCAAGTGATCTACTATCACACTATCTTTAATTGCTTTGTTTGTAATGAGTTTTAGATCAAATGTTGTAAAAATGGTAGCCTATTTAGCCATCTTACTATCAGGAACCGACCTCTCCATAAGGAATTTCAATGGACTCTGATAAGCAATGACATGAGTAGAGTAAGAGCAAAGGTAATGCTGGAGCTTGATGCAAACCTATGCCAAGGCTAGGTAGAGCTATTCGATCTTGCTGTACTTCAATTTTATTTCCAACATTCGCTTACTGAAGTAGTAAACGACATTCTCTTTGTGAGAATCTAATGCTTCTTGCGCTAGCATAGCCCCAATTGCTTTATCTGTTACTAATAGGTAGAAGAGCAATGGCTTTCCAAGTCTAGGAGGCTGGAGAACTAGAAGACTGAGTAAATATGCTTTGATATATTCGAAGGCTTTTTGGCACTGATCATCCTAATTTTTCGGGGACTCCTTTCTCAACTTCTTAAAGATTGGCCCACAAGTATTTTCTAACTGTAAGACAAACTGACTGACATACTAGAGCTAGCCTAAGAACCCCCTAATCTCCTTTTCTGTCCTAGAAGGTTACATCTCGATGATGGCTTTAGACTTTGAAGGGTTAATCTCAATTCCTTTCTTGGAAACCATGTAGCCCAGGAAGATACGGGGTGGAGCTCCGAAGAGGAATTTAGCGGCGTCAAGCTTCGGACTGTACTGTAGGATTCTAGAGAAGAACTACTCAAGGGCAATTAGGTGACTTAGCTCATTCCTGGTATGGACAACCATGTCATCTACATTCTTATGCATTAGATCATGGAAGATCATGGTGGCCATCCTCTGGTAAGTGGTGCTAGTATTTTTCATACCAAATGGCATCATTCTATAGCAAAAGGTACCCCATTCTATGATGAATGAAGTTTTTGACTTATCTAGTTGATTGACTGGTATCTGATTATACCATGCATAGAGATTTGTGACTGAAATCGCACTAGACCCTACCATTTTGTCAATAAGCAGGTCGATATGCGGTGGAGGGAAGTCAACCTTAGGACAGACCTTATTCAAATCCCGATAGTCGATGCAAATTCTAACCTGGCCATCTTTCTTGGGAATTGGTATTATATTGGCCAACCATGTCGGATAATCAATAGCCTTGATGAAGTTGTTTTCCAACAACTTGGCTGATTCTTCTTTGATTTTGAGTGAGATTTTCGATTTCTATCTCTGGAGTTTCTGTTTTACTGGCTTGATGTGATCATATGTAGGGATCCTATGAATGGCAATGTCTTGATCTATACCGGTAATATCGCTGGCATTCCATCCAAAACAATCTGAGTATTGCCTGATGAGCTCTATTAACTCTCATTTACAATCACATTCATGCACGATAAATGTATGCTTTAGTTCATTTTCTATGCCAATATTTATTTATTCTTTTGTTATTTTTATTTCTTTTTCTTTTTCATTTTTTATTTTATCGGCAACCTCATTCAGGGTAGAGAGAGGGTAACAAGAAAATTGAAACTTCTTATTAGTAGTAAGAGTGCTATGATCAGCAGTTACATTGAGTTCAACAAAGAGATCCCTTAATTCAGACAAAGAATACTCAGAAGAATTTGTATTGCATACTGAACTGGACTCTGACTTAAGTTCTGTTTGTGACTCAGGCTCAAGTTCAGGTAAAAGGAAGGTGGACTGCTCTACACACTCCTCCAGTTACCAATTCTACAAAGGTGCTTGGATGGGCTATATAAGGTTTGTGGGGTCTACTTCCACTTGGTTAGTAATCATGTAAAGGTCAAAGAAGGATGTCTCCATGTTGTCCTCCTAATCAGTTTGGAGCTTAAAGATTCTTGGTCTTTTATTGAGAGCTTGAAATCAAAGAGAATTTCAAATCAGGGATTAGTTTCTTGGTTAGGGCCAATACCATGGTTCTTGAAAGAAGTAGTAGGGTTCAGGTTCCTCTTCTTTGATAAAGGAACCATTACGGGTTTTGAAGTATGGGCAAATCAAAATATCCCTTATTTCACCTCTCATTTTTGCCCTCTGCTTAGCATCTTTCGCTTCCTCTCAGTCTTCATCTATTGGCTTGAATCCACGACCAAAGAGAGGCTCAGCAGTTGGATATTCAATAAAAGAGGCCATACCCTGCTTATTATGGCCTAGTCCCATTTTTAGAAAATAACACATGGTTCTCAACATGTTAGCTACCATGGAATTACTGCGAGGGTCAAAGTCCATGGAAAGATCTCTTTACCTAACTATGCCTCGATGAATTGAATTGAATGGAAGGAGAACCCTAACAGTGGGTAGACTACTGTTCAGGCTGAATTTCCACTAACGGGGCAAAAGAGGGAGTTTCTAATTTTCCCACTAGGTCCCCTTTGATTGTTACCACCGTATTTCCATGGGGGGAACTTCAATTTCTGATGCAAGGAGGAGGCTACTACCTTATCCTTATGAATCCATGGCCTTCCCCAAAAGGAGATTAAAGCAAGTCGAGACACCGACCACCTAAAATGGGATAGTGATGACTGTGGGCCCGATTGTGACTTCTAGATCTACCATACCCAATAATCTCACCTAATGTTGTCATATGCCCTCACTATCTGATTAAAAGGCATAAAGTCTTCAACAGTTAGGCCCAAGCAATTAGCTATTTTCAGAGGACACACATCCAGTGTTGACCCATTATCTACCAAAACCATAGGTATTATCTTACCCTTGGCCTAGACTGTGATGTATAATGCGTGGTTGTGATCTCTTCTAGCAGGGATCTCACAATCTAAAAAATAGAGAGCCAATGCTAGAGGATTCCTTATGATGGATGCCACTAAAGCTTTTAAAGTCATATCAGTAGTTGTCTAACATTAATTCATGGCTTTGACCAGAGCCTAACGATGCACAAAGGAAGACTGAATCAACCCCCATACAGAGATGTTTGCCTTAGTTTTCTTCAGCTATTCCAAAACTAAATTCTCAAACTGTGGTCTGGAACTTTAATTGGGATGTCTTTGGCCAAGGTGGCTGGATTGGGCAAAGCTTCAGAAAGAGGAGATGGTATTGTAGGCTTATGGAGAGGTGCGCTAATAAATGTCTAGAAGCTTCAGTATGGTATAAGAGAATGCTCGGGTGGTAGCATTGATTTCCTCAAATACGTCATTCAGATTTATGATGCAGCATGTGTTATCTATGATGGGATGGATTAGGGAGGCCAACTCAGAATCTGGCTCTTAGGGGATCATGTGGATGTTCTGGTGATGAGGGAGTGGGTTGGTGTTTACATTCGATCTAGGTTGAACGGGGAGTGTTTGGCTACTTTACACTAGGTCCTAAATCTTATGTTTCACGGTCTTGCAATCATCAGTCTTGTGTCCATGTCCCTGATGGAAAGAGCATAAGGACTTTAGGTTATAGTGTTTTGGAACCAAATTTGGCAAGGGTCTAAGTTCAAAGAATTGTATCAACTTGTCATCCACAACCTTCTGAAAGATAAATGAAAGAGGAACTCTAAGATCTGTGAAGTTGCATCTGTCTAGTCGAGCAACTAGTTTTGGTGGAGGAGGGGGAAGTTGTCTTTGGCCAGTCAGATTGGCCACCTCACTGCCTTTCTAAGGGATGGGAGGAACTACACGATAACTGGGTTGCAGCTTCTTATACCTGGAGGAATAAGCTTGATCCTCTTTAATCTGGCCTGACTAGATCGGGTCTTCTATTTTAGTTTCAGTGGTAATAAGAGCTCAGAAGTCTAGAAGATACTGGGTCCTTAGCTGACTTCGATAAGAAGGGAGCAAGTTCTTGACTATGATGTCAATCTATTCCTGTTTAGAAGGAAAGTTGAGCATCTAGCAGATTTACCTCTCCATCTTATGAGAAATGAAGAGAAAGATTCTTAAGCTCCTTATTTGGTTGCCTCCATATCTCTCTTGGTAATGTCAACCTCTACATTGTAGTGCTACTACTAGTTGAAGGCATTACAAATGTCATCCTAAGTCTTCTTTTTGGCATTGTCCAAGGCAACAAACAGCGAAGAGCAACACCGGTGAGAGATTAGTGGAAAAGTTAAGCCAGGAGCTCATTATTTACTTCAAGAGGAGTGAGGGCACCCACATACATTTTCAAGTGAGTCTTGGGTCATATGGTGCCATCAAACTTGTCCATGGAAGGCATCTTGAACTTTGCGGGCAGTTGGAAAGAATGGAAGAGAGTCTACATCAATCTATTCTTTGTACTTCTTGATGCTCTTCAGGAACTTCTCAAAGGAGTTTATTTTCTCCATCATTTTCTTAACCTCCAAAGAGGCAGAATCATCCCCTATCTGGCTCAAGGTAGCAGTGGCATTAGAAGTGGCCCTCATCTTAGGAACCAACCATCAAGCAATCTGATCATTATTGGGTGGAGTGGTGTGTTCATTAGATACCCTGGTCATGTTTGGAAGAGTATTGTCATTCTAATTGGCAGTTATCAAGGTCCTCACTTCCCCTAGAATTGCTCTATTAGCATTGTCCGAAAATGAGGCTCCTACTCTCGGAGCATGTCTTCCATCAGAGCTCTAAAACCATTCAGTATAGCCATCATTGTTGTCATTCTCTGGTAGGAGTATTGTAGAAGCTTTCTTGGAATTTTATATTGGGGTTTGAGGTGCTCAGGTCTATCTTGAGGCTTTTAGTAATTTGGGGTGCTCAAGTCTGGCTTAAGGCTTTTGGTAATTTAGGGTGCTCATGTCAGGTTTGAGGCTTTTGGTGATTTGGGGTGCTCAAGTCGATTTTGGGGCTTTGATGATTTAGGGTACTCATGTCGGGCTTGAGGCTTTTGGTGCAGTTGATAGCAATGCACGAGCAGATTTGATGGCATGATTCAGGCATTGCCCACAGTTTGAGGAATGGAAATGCTTAGGTCTGATTTAAGGCTTTTGATTAATCTAGTAATTTGAGGAGCTTAGGTCAGTTTTGATGCTTTTGGTGAAGTTGGAAGCAATCCATGAGCCAAGATTTGATGACATGGTTTGGGCATTTGCCCCAAATTTGAGGAATGAAGATGCTTAGGTTGGATCTAAGGCTTTTTGCTAATAGAGGGTGCTCAAGTCTGCTTTGAGGCTTTTTGATAATTTGAGGTGCTTAGGTCAGGTTTGAGGCTTTTGTAATCTGAGGTTCTTAGATCTGATTTGAGGCTTTTCGGTAATTTAAGGTGCTCGGGTTGGGTTTGAGGCTTTGGTAGTCTAAGGTGCTCAGATCTGATTTGAGGCTTTGATAATTTGAGGTGCTCAGGTCGGGTTTGAGGCTTTGGTAGTCTGAGGTGCTTAGGTTTGATTTGAGGCTTTTGGATAAGAGGAAGCAATGCACGAGCTAAGATTTGATGACATGGTTCAAGCATTTGCCCGCAATTTGAGGAATGAAGGTGCTACGTCTAATCTAAGGCTTTTTAGTAATAGAGGGTACTTAAATCTGCTTTGAGGCTTTAGTGAAGTTGGAACCAACGCATGAGCCAAGATTCGATTGCGTGGATTGGGCATTTGCCTCAAATTTGAGGAATGAAGGTGCTTAGGTATGATCCAAGGCTTTTTGGTAATAGAGGGTGCTAAAGTCTTTTTTTAGGCTTTTCGGTAATTTGAGGTGCTCAGGTCGGGTTTGAGGCTTTAGTAGTCTAAGATGCTCAAGTCTGATTTAAGGCTTTTGGATAAGAGGAAGCAATACACAAGCCAAGATTTGATGGCATGACTCAGGCATTGCCCCTAGTTTGGGATGTGAAGGTGCTTAGATTTGATCTAAGGCTTTTTGTAGTCTGAGGTGCTCAGGTCTAGTTTGAGGCCTTTGTGATTGGTCGAATATATTTCCTCTGGTAGGGATTAGTGTTTAGGTTTACCACTGGTTGGTATATGGGTTACCACTGATTGGTGTATGGGTTACCACTGGATTATTGTTTGGTTACCACTAGATGGAGTACGGGTTACCACTAGATTGGTGTATGGGTTACCACTAGATTGGTGTTTGGGTTGACCACTGGATTGGTGTTAGACTCTCAGTCCATAACATGTGATGTGTAAGTACATGAATGTTATGCCAAAATGATTTCATGATGAAGGGTGCATATAATCTTAGGGATCGGATCTAAGGTCATTACGTTCTTTTAGTGGATTGGTTTGAGGATCCCATCCGCTAAAGTAGGTATATACCTCATCATTTGACCATGTCATATTAAATGGAGTGATTGGTACGCCAAACCCTTTACCTTACCATAAGGAATAGAGGTGCGATGGATGAGTGAGCAGCTTTCTCGACTTGAGAGAGCTCTAAAGACACTAAGTAAATGAAGCATAGGGAAAGGAAAGCACTTATAATAAACTTCTTCTTTTCATAAGTAAAAATCCTTTACATCAATAGTTACAAAATTCCTATAATAAATTAGAAACAAAAACCTATACAACATCTAAGTATTTACATCCCTATCTGATGGAGTAAATGAACTATTCCCAAAAGAGCTCAATTGGGCACCTTCACCTCCTATCCCTTCATTATCTTCCTCTTCCTCCTCCTCATCAGCTCCTTCTGGGTAAACATCGCTTACCCAATCCCAGTTAGCATCCAACTGCTTTCCTTAAGCCTGGCCAATATATTAGACTGAAGACTTAAGCAAGCCTTAGCCAAATTCTCCTCCTAAGACTCCTCCTGGCTCTCGAGCTCTTGAAGCTCAACCTCCAGCTCCTTCACATGTCTCTCTAGCCCTTCTATCTAGATCTCCATCTCTTTATTTTTATTTAGGAGGCTCCAGTTCTCCTCTCTCACTTTATCCAGATCGGTGTCCCACGCAGCAAGCTCAGCTTTGTGATGTGCGTCTTGCTCTTGCATGGTAGTCCCAACATCCTTCAAGGCAATCTCCATCTCATTTTTCTTAACTTCCATCTCTGTTAAAGCGGACTTCAACTTAGTTAGCCAACTATACTAGAGGTTGTTGGCATTTAATGCCTGAAATAGGCATCGGTTCAAAAAGTCCTTTTTCACCCGATCATCCATATGCTCAAAATACCGAGCATCAACAGGAAACAAACTGGTGTAAGCTAACTCTCGACAGGGGCCATCATCTTGGACACTACAATTCGCCCCATATCTACACACAAAATAAGATCAAAGGTCTAGAGCCTAAGTTCAAGGATGAGGAGGAGCTGGAATTGAGTTAGGAGCTAACGCAAAAGCAGGCGCCTCCCTCGCCCATCCTAGAACGCTCGGTAGGCAAGCTTTGAATGGGTAGTTCGACAAATGGCTTAGCATTTGTCTACACAGTCTCAAGTTCTGATGGAGGCACCCCTTTGAACCTTCGGTAGCCGCCTTCTTCTTCATAACATCGGCGATCTTGTTTAACTTTGAGCTTTTGCTTTTCTTAGGAACCATGTCTACACAAAAACAAAAGATAAAATTAAAGGATGTCAGTTTAAACAATCCTAAGCAAAGTAACCAAAAAACAAAAGATACCATGATCGAAAGGGTTGGGCCTAATGGGTCCACTAGGCGAGCGGATAAGATAGCCCTCAACTATCACTTTCTTTAAGTCCACACAGCGGAGCCCCTTATCTTATATCAAGTCAACAACATCTCGGTCATATGGAGTGGGCAGCCTTAGAAGGAAGCGATGGGGATCCATAGACCAGTTGTTCGAAATACCGAACCCCCTAGGGAACTTCATAATGAAGTACCTAGGTTTTTAATTTTTAATGCTGAAATCTTAGACTTCTTTGAAAAGACGTTGCAGTTGGTGTTCGCCTAGAGATAATAGTGATCCTCGTTAGGGCAAATAGAGAAATGGTACAGATCTTTGACCATATTGGCAATTAGATTACTACTCTCTTTCCTATCCAACACGATTAGTTAGGATGCAACTGACTTACAGTAATCTAATAACCATTAAAAATGACTTCAAAGGTTCAGAAAGAGGGAGCTGAACCCTAGATCAGAACCTTTCTTCGTACATCATCATCGAATCCCCGTCTAAAGGGGAGTTCACTCACATGTCTTCAGGAAGTCGTATCAACCTGTATTGCAGTGAAATATTATAAGTATAGTGTATATATATATCAAACATCTAGCTCTCATCTATATCAAAAGGCACATCAGCAATCTGAACATTCTCTTTTCTCCCTTTTGCCTCGCCCACTCCTGAGTCTATCCCCTCGATATGCTCATCACTAGGTTGCTCAGGCAATATTTGGATATCTTCATCGCTAGAGGAACCCATTACCTCAACCAAGTAAAAGAACATAGGAAAAAAAGACTTACTAGATAGAGAGAAGCGTTCTAAAGAGAGAAGCTTAGGAAGTCAAAAGACTGCAACATAGCAAATGAATAAGGAAATGACCCTTGTATAGGTTAGGCGAGGCATGAAAAATGAGGCGACTCTTCAAGTGCTCTCCCAACCTGGTCTAACACCTCGGACTGTGCGACTGTCAAAAGGAAAAAAGGCATCATCATTATGGGTCAAATAAAAAATAAAAAATAAAATAAAATGTAAAAAAAATAATAAATAAATATCAAGTGAATATTACATTTTGGATATAAATGACCAAATAATTTATGGAATGCTATAGTTAACAAATAATAATAAAATATACTTGATAAAATAATCACACTCCTAAACTAACCCTAATTAATAAGTAATTTAGGATTTAGGATTCTTATCCTATATAGATTACTCAGCCTCCACTATATATACTCTAAATTGATCCCAAAGACGAATAAAATACAGTATTGTGTTATATTATACTATAATATATTATTATTATAAATATAAATTGAAGTATTTTGACAATTCTTCTACTCCCATTGGGTATTTGGAACTATTACTAATTGTCGTGCACAAGATAAAATAGTATATTATATAATATCATATTATTATCATATGAAGAGTGACGTTATAAATACTTTCACTATTTTCCTTCATTTTATTTTTTTTTTCATTTTTATTCTTTGAAAGTTTAACCCATTTTCCATAATACTGTTAATATTACATATACTTTGCTTAGCCTTTTTTATGTATTTTTTTTTTTAATTTATGTGTTTTCCATTAAAATAGAGAAGAAGATAAATACTTTTTTAAATTTTTATTCATTAGCCTAATAAAAAGAAATTAGTATGAAGAAATTTTATTTGAAGTAATTTTAATTTTTTACCATTTCTAGGTATTAATTGACAATATTGATTTAATTTATTTATATTATACACTTTTTAAAAAGTAAAAATTTATTCAATTATAAGTATTTTTTCTACGACAATTTTTTTAATAGACTAAGTATGTATTTCAATTTTTTAAACTAATTAAAAGATGTGAAGTATATTTTGTTTTAAATAAAGCCCCACATGAGTTATAATCCAACTTATCCATATATAATAAAAGATTTTTTGAAAAATTAATTTTATGAAAAAATTAATAAAATCAAATATTAGGAAATCATTAGTGCATCCGCACTATGTGCGGGCAAGATTACTTGTTGAATCTATAATGAGATCCTTCAATTCAAGTAACGGAACACATGAATCATACCCTAATATTTGAATAATTGTAATAACAATTGCGAAACATCAAAAAAGTAGCCCATAATATTATTATTTTATTCACAATCCTAGCTCTAAATTGTTTTTAGATGCTAATATATATCTATATTTCAAAATAAAGGTACACAAGCTACAAAAATTAATTATATTTCGAAATAAAGGTACATTGGCTACAAAAATTAATTTAGAACGCTCCGACAATAAATTTCAAATTTAAGATATTTTTATAGATCAAAGGCTCATTTGGTTCAACAGTTCATATCAGCTAATAGTTGATACCGATTGTTAATGGCTGGTGATTAATGACTGATGGCGATTAGCTGATTATTATTTGTGTTTGATAAAATTTTAATAACGGTTGTTGTTAAAATATAAAATGACTATTATAAGTATAATTATTTTTATTTTAATGTCTTATATAAATAAAAGTATTAATTAAATTTTAAATTAATATTTAAGAAAAAATTTTAAATAATTATTAACAAAATTATATAAAAATATTAATTTGGAAAAAACATAATTTTATTTATAATTATTTTTTATAAGGTCAATAAAATCTAAAGTAATACAGATACGAATGAGATACTAACTAATACGAAAAAACTCATAAAACAGCTATCACCTTCTGATTAAAATAATTTACCAAACACATAAAATTTAGCTATCTAATACAAAACAACTATAAATTCTATGAATGAACTAAGCCAAATGCAGTCCAAGCCTTCTTTTTGCTCCTCTTCGTTTTTGTCATCATACATTCACTCTCCAGAGAATGGTTATGATGGCTTTGTAAAATCATTACTCTCTTCAGAAGTCATAGCTTTAGTTTAGATGAAGGGTCATGTGATTTTAATCAAAAGTCTGTCTCGAAAAGATCCTTTCATTTCTTTTTCTTTCCTGGTTGTTGCTCTCGCATCACGGGACAAATATATAATGATTCTAAAAAGTAAAACGTTTATACAAAGAAGATTTTTTTTTTTTTTTTTTTCAAATATGATTTGAAGTGATAACCGGATTTTTTAAACTAAAAGCCGTTAATTATTTTAGACCCATTGGACCAACTTAATTGTTTTTAATTATTCAAATAGCTGTCCACAGTCATTTTATAATCTTCAAAACGCTAAATGTTAAATAAAAAATTTAAAATGCTAAATATTAAATAAAAAATTATTGTTGAACATGAATCTCAATTCTACAAAATAAATAATTTTAACTTATTGAATGAGTTAATTATATTAAAACGAAATAAATTTGGATTTTTTACTGTAGTAATCTCTTTTATTTAATCTGTCAAACAAAATCTCATCTCTTCTATTTTAGTATGAAAATTAAATTTGTAAACTCAATAGCTCTTAAAATTAAATAAATTAAATTATATTAAAGATGAGTTTTTAAAGCCTAATTCATACATTGAATATTTTCAACAACAGGGGACCTTTACTTTTTGCCCTTTTTCCTTTCTTTTACTTGTAATCTTTTATTGATTATAATAAATTCAGATTCATTTTTTCTAAAATATATATATATTTTTTATTTTTATTGCTTTGTCGGTATATTTTTTGTTGGAAAAATAATTAATTCGTTTTTGATATTAGATCAAACTAACTAACTTGTCTTCATATTTTATCAATATTAACTAATAGTCGTCGAGATTTATTTCTATTAAATCATTTTGTCCTTCATTCACTTTTTTATGATTTTGTCATTAAAAAGTGTGAAAAGACAAAAATAGCCTCGCATTTGAACAAAAAAAGACAACACTACCCTCACTTTCCTTCTAATTTTCTCTCCGCCTATCTCTAGCTTTCCACTTCTCCAAATCCCAAATTGCAAATACAATCTCGCTGCGGAACAACAACAACAAGAAAGAGAATTCCCCAATCGAGCAAGTTGCTCTCATGGTTTTCACCGACAACGACAACAGTTCACAAATAGCATATGAAGACGGGCTCTCACTCCCTCTCTCCGTCTCTTTCTTGAATTTTTATTATCCTTAGATTTGAAATCTCATACGTCAATCTTCTTGCAATTCTGTTTCCACTGTATTTTTAGAGATCCACACTGTAGTGAAATATACGCGTAAAACAAATGATTTCTTGGTTGTTTTGCCAAATTTCCTTCCAAAAATGATTTCTCGAGTATTACTCTGAGCTCTGTTTTGGGAGGTTTTTAATTGTTGTTGTTTATTCTGCTTTGTGTATTGCCCTGTTCCCTGTGTTTTGAATTTAAGCCAAACGAAAAATGACCCAAGCTCAGATGCTGTAACAATGGAGAAGGCAAACAACTACTCTATAGTAGAAATTAATGCTTCATATCTATCTTTGTTTCCTGAGAAACAAAAGGCAGCAAGTCCGAAGCAATTTTCATGGGTTCTTCTACTAAAAGCTTATAAAGCTATATCATGCATCTCCTGGTTAGCAATGGCTTTCTAATCTAAGCTTATTGCAATCAAGAAACTCATTGCTTTACCTGAAAGGAACAAAGAAGAGCCACCAAGTAGATTAAAGTTGTACAGATTTATCAAAGCTTTTCTCTTTATATCAATAGTAGCTTTCGTAATGGAAATTATTGCACATTTCAAGAAATGGAACTTGAATCTTATTTCACCATGGGACATTCAAGGTCTCGTTCAATGGTCTCATTTCACCAAGTCGTCGGCGATATTTAGAGGTTTAGTTGGAGTTAATTGTGGTGTTTGGAGAAGTGGAAAGTTATAGAAAGAGAGAAAAATTAGAAGGAAAGTAAGGGTAGGATTGTCTTTTTCTTGTTTAAATGTGAGGCTATTTTTGTCATTTCACATTTTTTAACAGCAAAATCATTAAAAAGTAGATGGAAGGAATTAATATTAATAAAATATAAGGACGAATTAGTTAGTTCGGTCTAATCTCGGAACGAATTAATTATTATTATTATTTTTTGTCCATTCTTTGTAGGAATGCTCCCTTATATATATGATAGTTTGTTATTATATAAAATATAATATTTAATTTTATTTAATTGAAAATTTTATATATAAATATTCATTGAAGTGTAACAATGCAGCATGTTTTTACATTGAGACTATTAATATAATGGTGAAAACTTATTTATATTTATTATATATTAAAAATTCTTAAAAAATGAAAAATAATCCAAATATAAAAAAAATTTAAAAATTACTATTTTATCATTCAAATTAATTAACTATAATTAACAAAATAATTACTGTTTTAAAAATTTATACCTTTCATTATAATCGATTTAAATGAAAAAATTTAATATTATATTACTCTTTTAAAATTAATATTATTGTTTTATTATTTAATTTTTTTTCGAGAAAAGTTCATCAGACCATACTGGCCATATTTGATTTATATGAATATTTATAATTTTTAATATTATTATTATCAGATTACATTATCATAATACATCACCAAATTACTAATTGAATGCTAAAATTTTTAAAAACAAATTTTTCGGAAGATAAAAAATAACATAAATCTACTTAATTATGAATAGATAGAAGAGTTTTAAAATAAATTCAAGAGATTTTTCCTAAAAAAATAAACAAATAAAAAACTATAATTTATCCAACTCCTCCACTGCAGATCCCCGTTAGTGAAACCGGAAATCTACAGAGAATCCCAGACGTCGATGCTCCATCATCAAGCTGAGCGTCAGCAGGGGGCAAAACCCTTCCGGCGGCAAACAACACCCGTCCATCAACTCCATTCCTTGGCTGCGCCACCATCACACCCTCAAGCTCCGCCGCCGCATTACTATACAACGCTGCATCTCCAAATCTCCGTTCAACTTCAAGAAACTCTCCAAGCGAAGCCGGTTTAGCTCCACCATCACTACAAAGCCTCCACCATCTTCTCCGCCGAAGAAGCTCCACCGGAGCTCTTCTATTTCTCTTGGTTTTGATTTCCCGATTATTAACGCCGGATGACGATGCAGCATCAGTCGCGTGAGTGTCACGCGGCTGAGAGGGCGCTCTGAAAGTAATGGCAGTAAAAGGGACGCCCATTAGAGTACCTAAAGTGGTGCTTCTATCATGAAAGAAAGATCCTGTGGACTGCATCAAAACAAGAAATTAAAAAAAAATTAAGTAAAGAAATAACTTTTAATTATAGCTACCTCTGTGTCGAGATCGGAAGAGGAAATGGAGGAGTTCGTCGGAGAAGACGGTGGCGGAAGCATGTCGTTTGTCGGATCTAACATCTCTCCTCTGTTGTTTCGAGCAACGAGCCAGAAAAGAAAGTGAGGGATAAGGAATTCTAATTTTGGGAGCGTAGCCGAAAAGTTTATTGAACTAACATGTTAACTTGTTATGTGTAAATTAAATTATAATATTATATTTTTCAATTGTTGCATTAATCACGCCAATTGTTATTTAAACCGAAATTTCGCACGTCCTAGTTATAGAAAATCTTATTCACAATTAAAATATTACAAATAAAATTTGTATTATCATTATTTTTTTTATTGGTTAAATAAGAAATAGATAGCTTGGATATACAAGTTATGAATACGACATTAACGTTTATCTTATTTTTATAAATTAAGTACATATTTAAATAATTGCTTTTAAATAATGCAATAAGTATTTTCATAATTAAGCATATAAAAAAAATGATAAGCAGAATTTTTAATAATTTATTTATTGAAAGCTAAAAGTAAAGACATAAAAATAGGTCATGATATACAAACACAATTTGTCTAAACACAAAATAAACATGTTTGAATTGAAATTAAACAGATTCGTATCATAAACGGATCATTCATTTATGACACGAATATAAACATGTCATATCATGAGTTGGCATATGGATTAGAGAAGTAACCCGTTTATTTTATGATAAAAATATAAATACCCAGCTAAAATCCTATTTAAAATTTATTGTTGTTAATTTTTTGTTAGTTTAGTTCTAAATCTTGTAGAATTTATATATTTTATGTATAAAAATTTATTTTTAAATATGATTTGAGTTAAATAGGTAAACAATAAGCACATTAAATGGTTCTTAAATGGGTAAACACGACCTACTTAATTTATTTATAATATTAAGTAAGTTACACGAGCCATATACGAGCTAATACGATCATTTAACTTACTTATGATATTAAGCGAGTTACACGTGTCGTGTTCATTTCGCCTGCCTAATTTTTATATTGTGTTTATGTTGAGAAATTTGACACGATTATTAAATGAATTGTGTTCATGCTGACCATAATCATATCACATGTTAGCGAATCTGTATTGAACCCGACACGCCAAACCGTTTTGAAATCCCCAGTTAAAAGGTAATAAATTTATGGGTACTGTTTACACAACAGATGAGAAAGTGAAACAACAATTTACAGCATTGTGAGGGAAGATACTTGCAGAGACTTTGATGGTTGCGTTAGAAAGGGCTATGAAGGATTGTATGGTCCTTTCGGATTAATTAATCTTACCTTAATGGAGGACGTAGCATCCTTGATATAAAAGTTCAGAGAACTTATTTTAAGTTTTTGATTAAGATGTATCCCTCTAGATTCATTTAGGAATAACGATAGTCAATGTTTGAATTGTATTTGACTTTTAGGTATAGTCTGTTTCGATTGTGAAGTAGGACTTACAAGCTATTTTCAATTCAGGTTTAATTTTAATCGCTTAGACTGTGTTCGACAATAGTTTTTTTGAGTAATTTTTCGAGTTTTAATTGGTCAAAATACTAAATGCTTATATAAAGTTGTAAGTAACATAGAGACTTTCGAGATTAAGGTACCATTTTATGAAAAGTTAACTCATATAACGTTTATGTTTTAACGTTTGATGAAAAACTACTAAAACAACTAATAGCTACTAAAACGATTAACAGCTAATAGATATCAAAACAATTAATTTTGTCCAACAGACCTTGTATTTTTGAACTATGAATTCTGATTATTTTGAATTTGGCCAAATTGACACGATATTTTTAATTATGTTGGTAATATTTACAATGTATATTTTATTTAGAGAAAATATTTATTTAATCTCTAAGGCATAACAAAATCTGTCTCTCTCTTCCCATCTAAGAAATCTTGGCTATTCTATGAAATTTTAGTTGCTAAAATTTGAGTATCTTTAATTAACTTTTCAAATTTCAAATATATATTATTTATCAAAAAGACATAAAGGAGTCACTTCTTTCTCCTCTCAATTTACTCATAGAAATAGCAAATAAAAATGAAAATATGTAAAAAAAAACAAAATTTAAATAAATAAATTATATCTTAATTGAAAATCAATTCTCGAAGCAAATAATAGAGCCTATATGTGAAATGAAAAATTACAAATATTTGAAGATCCAAAGCAAGTAAAATAAGTTTTTCATTTTTCTGAATGTTGTTCATATTGATTGGATGTTTTCATTCCTTGGATGTTGCATAAAAGAAACTGAGTTTAAAGTTATGTTAGACAGTAACATATGGAGTAATATTCAATTAAATTATTATTTTAATTAATTATGACATTCATAATATAACATCTATCTTAGTAAGAGTTTAAGGAAATAGTTCATGGAATATTATTTTCCTTAGCCTTAGTGTTTTATTCTTACCACATTTTATAATGCCTGTACTCATCTTTTATATTTATTTTATTCTTACCGCATACATTTTTCTGTTATTTTACCATAAATAGCTAATTAAACAGTTATTTTTATCAAAAAATTTTATTCTAAACTACTATATAAAGTATAATTAACTTTTTTGGTAGCTGTTAACTATTTTAATAGCATTTAATTATTAGCTGTTCAAATAATTTTTCATAAAATATTAAAAGTTAAATATTATATAAATTAACTTTTTATAAAAAATCACCTTAATTTTTAAAAATTAATTCAAGTATTATATTATTAAATATTATAAAAAATTATAAAATAATATTTAATATTTTGACTGAAAATTACTCAAAAAAAACTGTTGTAAAACATAATCAGATAGCTATCTGCTCGTCAAACAATTAACAGTAACCGTTGACGCCTGGAGTAGCTAACACGTCCAACAGGGCATACGAAGCTACTATGGGCCAAAGAAGATGGTAGGAACAGAATTATACAAATAGTGGATTAAGAAAATGGCGGGAAACATGGCCCTACCACATTCTAAAGTAAATTTCTTTTTTTGTGGCTCCCAATTCTCCACATTTAATTATAAATTTACAATTGTCTTTGCTAATAGGCAACGAGTCATCCGGTAATATATTAAATCATTGCCTTTTTGTGTAAACATGTCATGCTTCATCACTCTTCAAAACTCAAGGAAAGTTTCCATTAGGACATGATAAAAAAATCCACAAAAATGTCAATAACTTACCCCAGTGAACATAATATCATTAATGTCTCCAAAACTAATTTACAATTTTACCTTTTGAAAATATTAATACCAACTTTAACCTCAATGCTCAGATACTATCTTTATAATTTTAAACACCATGCATTCCCTCACGAGCAATTAGTGTTAAAACTACTCTCTCCTTTTTATTTATATAAAAAAATTTTCTTTTTGGGCATTTTTTTATATAAAAAATAATTTTGAGATAAATGCCAAAGTAAAAAGTTCAATGTGCCTTTATTTTGATTTATAGATTAAATATTGACCTTGAAAATATTTTAAGAAAGTAACAGATATTATTGTGGATGACATTTAATATTCAAAAATTGACTGAAACATACATAAAAAATTGTGAGATTCAAACACATTATACACACAAATTAAATTTCATCAAAAAGTTTGTGCTTCATATTTAAGTATGCACATATAGTGAAATTTACCCACAATCTAATAAATCCATAATGGAGTGAAATTTCTCTCCAGACGAAAGTGTTTAAATAAAAATAGTTGTGCTTGATGAAACGTAGTCTCCAAACAATGAAGAAAGTGATGTTCCCTTGATGTTGAGATTTTGGCAATCAAAGCAATACAAAAGTGATGCCTTTTTCTCAATTGAAGTTGTGTTTTCTACATAATTTTAAGAGTTTATTTATATTGATTTATATTTTATAGGCTATTCTATAAAAGCAATAATTGTGTTTAAATGTACTCTATTGATGTTCAGTATCCTTTTACAACTTTAAAGCAATTGTTTAATGGTGTTTTAAGAATGATTTAAATTGTAAAAAAAAAAAATATTCTTGCTCTTCCATTAACTTAATCATATTTTGTTGCTTCTGTTAATAAGATAACTAGAAAGTGTGAATGATTGGTGCTTATATTTACAAGGTTGTTTGTAAACTTATATAATAAAATATTGACATATGAAAATAGTTGCGAATACTTGCAATTTGATTTTGATAGACAATTTTATCTTTTTGTTAGTTCATATATACAATAAAAATATGCAAGCATTTTTACATGATAGTACATATATTAAAATGTGTGTAACAAAAATTAAAAATCAGTGAACATATTGAGTGGTGGATGTTACACTTTCATTGCTTTCGTTAATAAGATAACTAAAAAATGTGAATGATTGATGCTTATATTTGCAATGTTGTTTGCAAACTTATATAACAAACTGTTGACATATGAAAATAGTTGCAAGCACTTGTAATTTGGTTTTGATAAATAACTTTACCTTTTAATTAGTCTATATATACAACAAAAATATGTGGACATTTTTACATAACAATACACATATATTAAAAACGTGTGCAACATAAATTAAGAACTAGCAAACATATTGAACAGTGTGTATTGAACCAATGAAAATTTTGGTTCCAAATTTTTTTTATGTGCAAATATAAGGAGGCAAAATACAGAATTTGAGGTTGAAATTTTTGGCTTCAAACTTTCTTTCAACTTTCATGCTAATTTTGTCAATCCAAATTTCATATTAAAATTTTAGTGCGCAATTACAATTAAATAGCCACATTTTTTTGTTATTGAAAGTCTAAATAAATAAAATGTCTTATTTAAGTAAAACATTATCTCTCTCATCATTTATCACCTCTTATTGAAAATTATAGACCACTTTAATATCTTTTTAGGAGTAAATTAGGAAGAAACCTACAAAAAGACAACATCCTTAATCCTAGAGAAATTTTGGCTTTCTCTATATAAATAGAATTGAGGGAGTACTTTTTATTCAATTGTATCGGTTCGAACCCTTCTTCTTAGGGTGAGCAAGGGTCGAATAATCCGATTTCTCCTGAAATACTCAGATACTCAAAATAAGAAAAATGGCTTCACCGATCTGACCATTTTAAAATTTTAGATTCTACTTGAATAACTTCTATAAAAATTGGGTCAGATTATTCTGGATCATCATTTAACCTGAATTTCATTTAAACATTTTTTTTGGGGTGGTGATATTTCCAGAGCAACTATTTCTAAAACTAGAGAATAAAATTTCATCTGGACAAAATTATTCTTGTCGTGTAAGGTCCCAAAATTTCAAATATTAAAATAGTATTATTTAATCGAGTCATGAATGATATCACCCAAGAGAGAAATAATATTTTATTTGGATTCGAAAATGATATTGATCATAATTAATATTTGTGGAGTTAATTAGATTTTATGTGATTAGTTTTAATTAGTTAAAGTTAAGATATAAATTTTTCATGACAAACTAAGTAATAAATTATTGGTGAATAGTAGTTTACTAGTCTGTGAATAGTAACACTAGTCTGGGACTTGGTATTATTTCGATCCGAAAAAATTACTATTAGTGTCCTTTATTTCATTTAATATTTTTGGAGCATGTTTGCATGATTTAGATGGGTAGAAAATATTTCATGAATATTTTTAAAAAGTTTAAATAATTGATGAATAGTAACTTCTAGTGTAGTATTATTATTGATAATTGAGAAATTATTTTATGGAGTTAATTTAATAAATTGGTAGAGTTAAATAATAATTGGAGGAGAATTATTTGGTGAATATTTAGAGCTTTTAGATTAGAATACGTTGACTTAATCCAAACTCTATACTTGTCAACATTTGGTGAGTAAGCAACACTTGGTTTTGTAGACTTGGTCAACAAAACTTATCCAACACTATTTTATCTTCTTCCTCCTCTCCATTCCAATGTCAACTCCTCCTCTTATCTCCACCATTTTTCTTTATTTTTCTTACTCATTAAACTACACAAAACTAACCAAATCAAATCATGATTAAGTAATTAAACTTGAAGAAATAAGCTTAGAAGTTGGTATTTGGTGATTATATTCAAGAAATTTGGAGACTGCTACTAAATTTAAGGTTGGAGAGCCTTCGTTCAAGGATAAGGGGAAAGTTAAAGTTTACAGCTTTCTAAGCCTATTTAAGCTTGTTAATAAGGTTAGTGCAAATATTTCTTTCATTACTTTTCATTTTACTAAGTTTTCAAATTTTAGGTTTTATATGAATTTTGAGGATTTTAGTATGACTTGTTTAGATTTTTGTATTTTGAATATTTTAATATGTTTTCCGATGATTTTTTATTGTGTTTAAATATTTAGTTTGAAAAGAAATCATCTTCCCCTTCATTAGCTAAGAGAGGTCAAACCCTTTAAAAGGGGGCTTTAAACTTTTCTTACTTTCTCCCTTGATTTTTCTTTCTAAATGTTGAAATCCTTGTATTCTTGATTTACTTACCTTGTTTGCAAGAATTTCCTAGTTAATTTATTTTCTATTCTAGCGAGATCCTTGTATATAAAATATCTAGCTTAGGGATTGTATATTGCACATAATAGAAAGAAATATAGAAATTTTCTTTCCTTTCTTCATGGTATCAGAGTCTCATTGCGAAATTGGTGTTTCAGCAAGGGTTTCTGTCTAAAATGGATCTGAGTTACAAACAGCTATGCCAGAAGTGAGAGTTGGTTGTTACCACCCACCTCAGAAGGAAGAGGGATCGCCAATCGGCCCTCTGTCGAAATTGCGTCGCCATTTAATCACACATGTGAGCACATGTGCCAACGAAAGTTTCTGACCATCTATCATGCGTCGGCACGTGCGGTTGTTTCTGACGAGTTCTGTTGACATTTCGGGTTTTGACGATCTTGATTTGGTGTTGTGACCCAATTCCACTGGTTCCTCAAATCTAGTTATGCCTTTTTGGAATTTTTTCCCTTTTTTGACTTGTTTCACTGCTGCTGTGTGTTCCCCTACGTCTGATAGTATTTTTTGACGATATGGACAACGGAAAGAAGACCGATTTCAGTTTTCACTCAGAGAGCCCCTCACTTCAAATTAGTCCAGTGAAGTTAGATCGAACGAATTACCTGGCTTGGTCTTGGTCCTAGTTATTATTCATCGAAGCAAGAGGTTTGTAGGGATACCTTGATGGTGGAGTGAAAAAACTAGTTTCAACAGATCCGGGCTTTAACAAGTGGAAATCCAAGAATTCTCTTATTATGTCTTGGTTAATAAATTCCATGCAACCAACTATTTCCCAAGGGTATTTGCTCCTTGATATAGCTAAGAAGATTTGGGATGCCGCTTCACAGACATATTCACAAATAGGAAATTATGCTTAGAGATATGAATTGCGGTAAAAGGTTCATGAGACAAAGCAAGGGGATCTGACAATCGCTCAATATTTTGCTAAACTTAGCGGGTTATGGCAGGAACTGGACTATTATCAAGTATTTCAAGCAAAATGTATTGATGATGCGACTCAAGTTCAGAAATTGATTAAGGTAGAATGAGTGTATGATTTTTTGGCTAGCCTAAATAATGAGTATGATCATATTCGAGTTCAGATTCTTAGACGGGATCCTTTTCCATCCTTGCGATAAGCTTACTCATTTGTACAATAAAAGGAGACTAGGAGGAATGCCATGGTTCATAGATCTACAATGGATAAAGTAGGGTTGATTGTAAATTCTGTAAGAGAACAAATATAGGCTGCGAAGGGAGGTTCTTTGGATAGAGATCATCTATTTTGTGACTATTGTGGGAAGAATAGGCACACTAAGGAGTTTTGCTGGAAATTAAATGGATGCCCAACTAGGGGGCGTGGAGGAAAGCGAGTCAGTTCGTCTAGACGACAGGCTCACGTATCTGATAGTGGAATTTTATCTGAGGAACCATCTACTGCGGGTAGCTTTTCTAATAGGGAAATTCAGTCTTGAAATGTTTATTGTCATAGCTTGATTCTTCCTCATCTGTTGCAGCTTCTAATTTTGTTAATTCAGGTAATGCTTTTTTTACCTCTCTTGCGAAAATTACGAAACCCTCTTGGGTGATAGATTCAGGAGCAAACAAATGTACAACAGGCTTTATAAAATATTTTCTCACATATTCTAAGTATCAAGGTACAGAAAAAATTTGTATTGCGGATGGCTCCTTTGTACCGATTTCTGGCACAGGTTCAGTTGATTGTACTTCCAATATTAGAATCTCTTTTGTTCTTCATGTTCCTCGATTTTCCATTAATCTATTATTTATTAGCTTAATCATGAAAATGCTTAATTGCAAAGTAACCTTTTACCCTACTCATTGTATTTTTTAGGAACTGAACATAGAGAGAACTATTAGCAGTGGTAGCTTGCGCAATGGGCTGTATCTATTGGATGACGTTTGTTGGTTTTCAAATTCGGGTACCAGTCAAGCTTTGTTAGGAACTTCTAGAAATCCTTCCATGAAGTTATTCAATGGCATAGGAGATTAGGCCATCCCTCTTTTTCTATTTTAGGACGTTTATTTCCCACTTTGGTAACTAAGTGTGATTTGAATTCTTTAGTATGCGATGCTTATGAACTTGCCAAACACACTAGACATTCTTATTCTCCAATTAATAATAAAAGCTTGATTCCTTTTGCTACTATTCACTTTGATGTATGGGGTCCTACTGAAACTGTCTCTCTTTCTGGTTATAGATGGTTTGTGATCTTTATTGATTGTTGCACTAGATTGACTTGGGTTTATTTGATGAAAACAAAAAATGAAGTTTTTTTTGTGTTTTAGAACTTTGATAAAATGATTTCCACCTAGTTTGATGTGCATGTTAAAATTCTGAGAACTGATAGTGGTACTGAATACATGAATACAGTTTTTCATACCTATTTAGATTCTAATGGTATCATACATCAAACTAGTTATGTCAATACTAGTGCTCAAAATGGGGTAGCTGAAAGGAAAAATAGGCATTTATTAGAAGTATCTAGGTCACTTATGTTCAGTATGAATCTTTCCAAACCATATTAGGGCGATGCTATTTTAACTGCTGCTTATCTTATCAATCATATGCCTCTTCGTACTTTGGATTTTAAAACTCCATTAGAGGTTCTCTAAGGAAAAAATTCTTATATTGTGCCTTTTGAAGTCTTTGGTTGTGTTTATTTTGTTCATCAAAATGGTCCAAGCAAATTAGATCCTAGAGCCTTAAAGTGTGTATTTGTTGGTTAATTTACTACTCAAAAAGGATAAAAGTGTTATTATCCTCCTTTTAGGAAATATTTTATGAGTAAGAATATTACTTTTAGAGAATTTAAGCCTTATTTTCCTGTCAATCACTTCTTCAAGGGGAGAAATATCAGAAAGAAGAGGTGATGGATGACATTCCTTTCCAGGGGGAGATTCCAATAGAAATAGATAATAAGAGAGACCAAAAACCTAAAACTCTAAGAAGATTGGATAGACCTGATTTGAAAACCTACACTCAGTGGACTAATACAAATGCAACCATTGAGCATGAGACCTCCGATCAACTGTCCTCTCCGATTTCAATCTTTGAAAATATAGAAGAACAAGAACCTGGTGAGTCTTCTTTAATACCTGTTGATTTTGATTCTAATATTGATTCTAGCCCTGCTAACAATGACCTTGATATTCCTATTGCTCTTAGAAAAGGAGTTAGAACATGCACTAAACATCTCATCTCCCATTTTATCTCCTATAATGCTCTATCACCTTCCTATAGAGCCTTTATTTTTGTCTATTTATTCTATTTCTATACCGAGGCGTTACAGGACTCAAAATGGAAGGTTGCAATGGTTGAGGAAATGAGAGCTTTGGCACAAAACAAGACATGGGATCTTGTAATTTCACCACCAGGAAAGAAGCTAGTTGGATGTAAAGGGGTGTTTACAGTTAAACATAGGGTAGATGGTTCAATCGAGGGTATAAGGCTAGATTGGTTGCTAAAGGATTCAGTCAAACCTATGGAGTTGATTACTAGGAAATATTTTCCCCTGTAGCCAAGATGAATACTATTAGAATCTTATTGTCTTGTGCAGCCAACCTTGCCTGGGAGCTAAATCAGTTTGATGCTAAAAATGCCTTTCTACATGGTGATTTGAAAGAAGAGGTATATATGGAGATTCTTCCAGGATTTGTTGATGACAAGACTAGAGGGAAAGTTTACAAGATAAAGAAGTCATTATATGGGCTGAAACAATCACTAAGAGCATGGTTTCAAAGGTTCAGATATGCTTTCTTTTGGGTACATTCAAAGTGATGCTGATCATAACTTGTTTATTAAACATCATACAGGTAAGATCACATTACTTATTGTTTATGTTGATGATATAGTTGTGACAAGGAATAATAAAGAAGAAATGACTCACTTAAGAAATTTGTTAGCCAGGGAGTTTGAGATTAAGGATTTGGGAGAGTTGAGATATTTCCTTGGAATTGAAGTTGCTAGATCTGAAAAAGGAATTTTTATCTCTCAAAGAAAGTATATTCTTGATCTCCTTAAAGAAACTAGTATGTTAGGATGTAAGCCTGCAGAATCACTCATTGAAGCTAATCACAAGCTTCAAGCTGGAGTGGGAAGTCTAGTCGGTGTAGGCATATATTAGAGATTGGTTAGGAGACAGATTTATCTTTTCCATACTAGACCAGATATTGCCTATGCTGTTAGTTTAGTGAGTCAGTACATGCATGATCCTCAGGAATCTCACTTAGAAGCTGTGCATCGAATTTTGAGATATTTGAAATCAGCTCCAGGTAGGTAGAGGGTTGTTGTTTTCCAAACATGGACATTTGAAAATAAAAGGCTACACTGATGCGAATTGGGCTGGTTCCCTTGATGATTGAAGATCAACCTCAGGTTATTGTGTTTTTCTTGGTGGGAACTTGGTCACATGGAGAAACAAGAAATAGATTGTGGTTGCGAGATCCAGTGCAGATGCCGAGTATAGAGCTATGGTACAAGAAATTTATGAACTTCTATGGTTGGATAGAGTAATGAAAGAGTTAAAGTTGTTTGAAATAGCAGATACATCCTTATTTTGTGATAGTAAAGCAGTCATCAGTATAGTGAATAATCCAGTCCAGCATGATCGAACTAAGCATATAGAGATTGATCGTCACTTTATAAAAGAAAAGATTGTTGAAGGTTCCATAAAAGTTTTCTATGCGGCTACAAAAGAACAACTGGTTGATGTTTTCACGAAGGGCTTGAGTAGCAAATTGTTTCATCCTTTGGTTTGGAAGTTGGGCATGTGTAATATCTTTGCACCAACTTGAAGGAGAGTGTTGAAATCCATGTATTCTTGATTTACTTTCCTTGTTTGCTAGAATTTCCTAGTTAATTAGTTTCCTATTCTAGCGAGATCCTTGTATATAAAATATCTAGCTTAGGGATTGTATATTGCACATAATAGAAAGAAATACAGAATTTTTATTTCCTTTCTTCACTAAATGATGCTTCATAAGTTTTGATTTTGTAGTAAAGATGTCTATATGATATTCTTTATTTTCACGATTTTTAATATGAATTAAATGTAACACCCACTGTCCAATCTCGGAGGACCAGTCAGCAGATGCCACATTTAGTGTCGAAGCACCGTTTTATGTCACTCACTAACTCTAAATCATATATTAGAACTGGTTAGATTTTCATAAGGTGGCAAGTAATTTAAAAAATTTAAAATAAAATTTAAGAAAATTCCTACAAAAATTTCGCAAGAGTTTCCCTTAAAAATTTACTTGCCACATAAAGAAAATTTACACACTTCCAATATCAACCTTCAAACCTCAACTCCAAATTATTACAAAGATCACGCAGCACTTCTAGAGGTTATATTAATTCAATTAATTACCAACGTAATATTTCACCATTTATACCAAAAATTTGTATTTCATCATTCATAAACTAAACATATAATCAAATAATAATACTTAGAATATCCACTAATCTCATTAATTACAATATCAATATTTACAACTCCAATACTTCTTACAATAATATTATACATGCCAAAACTTTCATCTTACTACATGATTCTATCCAAAAGCTATGCTTCTACTCTGATGCTACTTCTTTGGTCTTCACGTAGCACCCACAGCTCATAACCTACGCGTGATAAATATCAACGCACTGAGTGGAAGACTCAATGGTGCTAAATAATTATAAATTATAATAACCAAGTAATAAATCACAAATATCTTTGAAAATACTTAAATCAGAACATACATATTAAGAGTCATGGAAAATCACACTAACACATTAAATTACCCATTCCCTAACACATTTCACCAAATTCCACAAAATCAATCAAAAACCTAAAAATTGAAACTTAAAGAAAGTGAAAGAGGAAATGAAGTAGTAGTGCACTAATCTCTCAATTAAGCTTAAACAAGCTTAGAAGACTCTATTCCTTAGCCTTCTCCTTGCCCTTTGTGGATGGTTCTCCAACCTCTTCAAAGTAGGAGAAAATTCCATCAAAAATAAAAATTAACATTGGAAAAGAAAAGAACATGAATTAATGCATTAATTTCATGTCCAATCGTAGAATTCTACTTATAAAATCACAAAACCCGAAAATCACAACTTACCTCTTCAATGGCAACTTCAATTCTCTTAGTCTTTAATCAAAATTTCCAACTTCTACTACTTAGTTCTTAAGGTTTAATCACAATTCTATGATTTGATTAGGTAGTTTGGTGGTAATTGGAGGTAAGAAAATGAAAGAAAAATGGAGAAAGAAGAGAGTGAAAATGGCGTGGAGATGGTGGAGAGAGGAAAGAGAAAGTGTTGGTAACTTAAGTAGCAAAGTCAAACTTTGCTTCCTCAATTTATGCCAAATGAATGGCCAAGATCAAGTCCTAAGTAATCTCATCTAATGACTCTAAATATTTGTCAAATAACTCTCTTCCAAATGTTATTTAACTCCACAAAAATAATTTCTCATTTATTCCTTAATATACTACACTGAAAATAATATTCATTAGTTGCCGCAGTTCTCCAAAAATATTCATGAAATATTTTCTATCCACCTAAATCATGCAAACATGCTCCAAAAATATTAAATAAAATATTGGACGCAAGTAGTAATTTTTTCGGACCGAAATAATACCAAGTCCCGGACCGTTGGTACTATTCATAGACCTGTAAATAACTATTGTCGACACTGAAAAATAGCCTGTTACATTAAAAGAATGCTTAAGTTGTGAAAAATTAGTTTTAAGACTATATGAATATAAGTGAAGGTTTTGATAGATTTATCTAAGTAAGATAAACTTAAAAACATGTTTAACGGAAGGATGGAAGTTTCCTTACCTTGTGTCCTTAAAGAGACCCCTCTAGTGGTAAGACTTGTTTTCATGCTTTTTGAATTGATGTTTGGGTAACAATTAAGTAAACAAATGTTTTGCTTGATTTTGATTCCAAAAGTGTTGTATAATAAGTAATTATATAGTGGTTGAAATCTCCATTTGTACTACTAATGTTTATGAACTTTATAAAACTTAAAGAAGGTTTAATTCATGTAAATAAAAAGGAGTTTTAAGATTAAATGATTATGGGTTTAAGTTTTAATGATTTTTATAAGTATTTTCAACTAATAATTGTGCTTATTTGAAAGAAGGCTCCCTTACTTTGTGTTCATGAAGAGGTCGAACCACCCTAGGATGGTAAGGCTTGATTTTCATATCTTTTAAGTTGATTTTAGTCCTTTTATGTTGAATTAAGTATATACTTTAAATATGTAAACATTGAATTTCATATGTAAAATGGTAAATTTTACAAGTTATACGTTTTAATGAAGTTATAAATTAAGGAATTTTGTAATAATAACTATTAAATTGTGAAAGGTTTTGCTAAGAAATTAAGTATAAGGAATAAGTTATTTTATGAAGAAATGGATTTATTTTGGGCTCAAGTATGCATGGTTGAAATGGATTTATCCCAGTAAATAAGCATGCTCGGCTTCGATGCCATTCTGTTATATTATATGTTATGATCATATGCTATGGTCATATGCTAGACTTTGGATGCCTTCTGAATAAGCGAACACGTTTATTATTGGGTGGCGCTTTCACAGGCCAAATCTGCATATCTGAAATCGAATCCGATTATATTTCTCTCAGCATATGCATGAGCCCTCAAATAAGAATAAATTCTATTTTGTTATTAAGGAAAATGAAAATATTTGTATTTATAGGATTTTTCTTATATTTGACATACTATGGTTTGTATATGTTTCATGATGGTTTCACATTTGAGATAATTTTTATTATACTAGCAATTCTACAAATTTATTTCTAAGAATGTTCTTATTTATGATTCTTGGAATACTTTAATTTGATTTATATACTTTCGGTATTTTATTATATAAATTAAGAATTGTAAATTATATTTTAAGTTTGTTGCTTAGGCAACCTTTATTATTGTATTATTAAGTCATTTAACACCACTGAGTGTTATACTCAGCGTGTTGATTTTATTACGCGTAAGTTAAGGGCAATGAGTGTTGCTCAAATATTGGAAGTGTAGCATCAGAGGTGGAGAGTATATTTTAGTAGTATAGATTTGTCAGTATGTACTGTAAGAAGTATGGCGTGTATAGAAATAACGTAAGAGGTTGTATACATTAAGTTTGTAAATTAATGGATATTTTTATGTGAATTTTAAGTGTATGGTTATTAGAAATTAATTCTTTGAATAGATGGCATTATAATATGATAGAACCTGAGATGGTTTTATATGAATATTTGAAAGTGCTATGTACCCTATTATTTTGTTTGGAGTATTGGAGTTTGATGGGGTTTGGAGTTTAAAATTTGAAGTGCTTTGTTTCCATTTATTTTGGCAAGCTCAGGTTTTAGGGAAAACTCTTACAGTTTTTCTATAGAAATTTCCTAAAATACTTTTTTAAAAAAAGTTACTTGCTAAACAAATGATTACCTAGTCACTTCTAATTTATAATATGATCTGTTTAGTAAGATAAGACGGTGCTCCGGCATCGAATGTAGCGCTCGTCGTCCGATCCTCCGGGATCGGGCGGAGGGTGTTATATATCATGTTGTTATCAAAATTGGTATTAGCACCCACGTGATGGGTAGAACAACATTTAAAAATGAATTTATATTTTATAAGATTATTTAAAAATAATAAAATCATATAACAAAATGATCATTAAATCCATTATAAATATTTGAATATATTTAAATACCCGATTAAAAATTTAAATACCCAAATCCGTATAGAAATTCACCTTTCATAACCAAACTCGTCTCGAATTTCATTATAATTATCTGTTTAAATACTCAAATCTGTTTACATTAAAAATATTTTTTTTTATTTTTTGAAAATAAAAAATAAGTAAAAATTATAAAATTATTATTTGACTTTGTAACAGTACGATTTTTCAGTGTCGGTAATAATAATTTACCAGTTTGTGAATAGTACCATCAGTCCGGGACTTGATATTATTTTGGTTCGAAAAAATTACTATACATATCTAATATTTTATTTAATATTTTTGGAATATGTTTGCATGACTTAGGTGGGTAAAAATATTTCATGAATATTTTTGGAGAATTAAGACATTTAATGAATAGTGTTTTCTAATGTAGTACCAATTTTTCAGTGTCGGTAATAGTAATTTATTGGTTTGTGAATAGTATCATCAGTCCGGGACTTGGTATTATTTTAGTTTGGAAAAATTACTATATCTATCTAATATTTCCTTTAATATTTTTGGAGCATGTTTGCATGATTTAGGTGGGTAGAAAATATTTCATGAATATTTTTTAAAAATTAAGACGTTTAATGAATAGCGTTTTTTAATGTAGTATGTTAAGGAATAAGTGGAGAATTATTTTTATGGAGTTAATTAATTAATTTGTGGAGTTAAATAATAATTAGAGGAGAATCATTTGATAAATATTTAAAGCCATAGGATGAGAGTACCTCGACTTGATCATCGCCATTCATTTCGCATAAAGTGAAGAAGCCAAATTTGACTTTTGTACTTAAAAGTTACCACTCATCAACACCACATATTCATCTTCTTCTCCACCTCTTCCACGCCATTTTCTCTCACCATCTCCTCCATTTTCTTCATTTTCTCTGCCTCTAAACTATCTCAAATTTCATGAATTAAACCAAAGATTACTGATTAAATCTTAAGAAATAAGTAGAAGAAGTAAGAATTTAGAGTCCTAAGCTAAGAAATTTGGAGTTTCCGTCAAAGAAAGTAAGTTGTGATTTTTGAATTTTGTGAATTAATAAGTATAATTCATGGTTAGGACATGTAATTGATGTATTAAATCATGCTCCATCTATTTCTTTTAATAATTCTTGATTTTAATGGGTATTTTTTCTACTTTGAAGAAATTGGAGAACCCTTTTCAAAAGGGAAGGAGAAAGCGAAAAATTGAGGCTCTCCTTGTTTTGAAGGTTAGTGCACTAATAGTTCCATTCCCTTTCATTTTCTTCAAGTTTCCAATTTTTGGGTTTTGTATGATTTTGGAAGATTTTGTGAATTGTATTGGGGAATTGGTTATTTGATTATTTTTACGTGATTTCCTATGTTTTCTAAGCATAATGAAATGCTTTAATGAGAAGAGGAACATCCCCTTCTCCTTCCCCTTCACTTGGCCAAACCTCCTTAAGAGAAAGGGCATGAACTTTTGCCTCATGCTTTTGTGTTCTTTGATTCAAGTGTGTTTTGAGTGGGGTTATCTTTGAGAAAATGTGGTTAATTTAAAAGAAAACATTTTCCCCTTTCATTTGGGGGAGATGCCAAACCTAGCATTGGTTAAAGGGCCTTGGGTTTTCTTTGTTTTCCATATGAATTTTAACTTAAATGAGTAAATTGTTAAGTGTTTTAAGGGTAGTTTAAAATCACCACCTTGAATTCTAATGTTTAAGCATTTTACAAGACTTAAAGAAGGCTTTAAATGAGTAAATAAGTTTATAAGACTAAATGTGTTAAGCAAAGGTTTTTAATGTTTTAACTGAGCATTTCTAACTTGAAATATGATGCTTTATAGAAGGGAAATTCTTTCCCTTTTGATGGCCTAAAGAGGCAGAACCACCCTAAGGTGGTAAGACATGTTTTTGCTTCTTTAAATGTTGATTTTTAAGTATTTTAAACTATACATATGTATATTTGATAAGTATAATTTTTTATGAGCATAAGTATGAAAAATGAGAATTTTACAAGTTGTAAGTTAAGTAATTTTGAAATAATAAGCACTAAGTTATGAGATGTTTTGCAAGGGATTTATGTATAAGCAATAAGGTTATTTGTAAAAGAATGGTTTTGATTTGAGCTCTACAATGCATGGTTGAAATATGGTAAGATGAGATTTACTCTGTAAGATAAGCATGCTCGGCTTTAATGCCTTTCTGTTATGATATGAGCTATGATCATATGCTAGGGTTATCAACCCTCTTTGAATAGGCGGACGTGCTTGTTATACTCTGGTGGCACTTTCATAAGTCACATCTCTGCTCTAGTGGCAATTTCACAGGCCACACCTCTGTCTCTGGTGGTGCTTTCACAGGCCACACCTCTATCTCCGGTGGTGCTTTCACATGCCACATCTCTGTCTCTGATATCTCTGAAATCGATTCTGATTATATTTCTCTTAGAATGCGTATGAACGCTTAACTAAGAATAAATCATGTTTTGTTACTAGAGAAAAATGAAACTATTTGGTATTTATAAAAAATTTCCTTGTGTTTTTTTCAAACTGCGATTTTATGCTTAAGAATGAATATACTTATGATTTTCAGAATATATTTATTGATTTGTACACTTTGATATTTTGTATTTGATTTAAGTATTTTTAAGTTATGTAATAAGTTTGTTGATTAGACAATCTCTTTTATTTATTTATTAAGTTATTTAGCACCACTGAGTGACATACTCAGCGCATTGATTTTTATCATGCACAGGTAAGAGCAGTGGGTGCTATTTGAAGACCGGAGGCGTAGCATCAGAGAAGAAACTATGTTGTAGGGTAGGATATTGCTTGAGATGTAACTATGACATGTATAAAAATATTATAAAAGATTGAGGTTATGTATGTAGTTTGTAGTTTAATGAGATTTGTGGTTAATTAAGATGTAATATATTTATGTAAATTTGATGTGTATGGGTTAATAGTAATTAATTCTTTGAATGAATAGTAATATAAACGTAAGTCGATTGATGTGAGTATTTAAAAGTGCTGTGTGATTTATTGAGTTGACTTGGAGTTTAGGGTTTGGAGGAATATAAATATTGGAAGTGTTTCTGTTTTCTTTGTGTGGCAAGTCAATTTTTAAGGGAAACTCTTATGAATTTTTTGTAGGAATTTCCTTAAATATTATTTAAAAAAAAAATATTTCTTGTCTCCTTATGAAAGCTTAGCCATTTCTAATATATGATATGGGATTATTAAGTAAGATAAGACGGTGCTCTGGCATCGAATGTGGCATTCGTCCTTTGGTCATCCGAGATTGGGCGGTGGGTGTTACAAATTTAATAAAAAATAATATAATTATTAAATATAATTATAGCATTAATATAATTAAAAAGGTGTGTGTTTGTGTATATATATACTTTTATAATTTTCTTTATAAAAATAATTATTTTAAATATTTTTAGAATATTAATTAAGCATATAACGGATAGCGAGTATCCGAGTCCTTGAACCCAATCCAAACTCAATATGGATAGTAAAAATACTATCCGAACCTGTCCCAAAATCGTTTTATTCACTACCCAAATCTATCAAAATCATATCGGATCTTATCGAGTACCCACTTGGTCAAGTAAAATTGTCATCCCCAACTTAGATATGCTTTTTTAAGTATTCTGCGAAGTCTTTCACTAACAATAACAAAAGTCATATATGATATGATCTATCTCAAAAAATACACACATTATTAATATATTTTTTAATAATATTAATAATTTTTCGAATTCACTTAATTATATTGAAATAAGAAATTAGATACTTTTTATTTTTATGTTTATGATTTATTATAAATGATTGTTTATTCATTTGAAATATTAATATATTACTTATTTAGTATAATGTGTTCTAAGTATGTATATGGCCTACTTGTTTAAAAATTAATATATCTTATACATTTCTGTATCTTGTGTCCCGTGTCCATGCAACTTGGCTCCCAAATATAAGAGATGACCTAGTATACCAAGTCAATCAATTTAGTATAGAGTGTCCTAAGCATGTGTATGACCTAATTGTTTAAAAATTAATATATCTTATACATTTTCATATCTGGTGTATTGTGTCCGTACAATTTAGCTTCCAAATATAAGAGACTATTCCATATACCAAGCTAATCAATCAAGTTATTTTTTTAATTACCAATAAAAAATTATGTGCTTTTTTTATAATTTTTTTATATCATTGAAATAAGAATTAAATTTATTTTTTATTTATAATTTATTATAAATGATTATTTATTTATTTAAAATATTAATGTATTAATTATTATGTGCAGTGTGTCCAAAGCGTGTGGATGTCGTATTTTTTTAAAAATTATCATATCTCGTATCTCGTATCCTGTATTTACGTAACTTAACTCTTGACATACGAGACTACTCCATACACTAAGCTAATAAACCAAGTTCTTTTTTAATTTCTAATTAAAAATGATTTTTTTTAAATTTATTTTTATGTCATTGAAATAAAAAATTAAATTTTTTATTTTATATTTATAATTTATTACAAATGATTATTTATTTATTTATTTCAAATATTAAAGCATTATTTATTCCGTATATTGTGTGCTAAGCATGTGGATGTCTTAGTTGTTTAAAAATTATTATATTAAATACATTCTAGTATCTTTTATCTCGTGTCCATATAACCTACCTTCTAGTTTATGTGACTACTTCATATACTAAGCCAATTAATTAAGATTTTTTTAATTACTAATAAAAATAAATTTTTTTAATTTATTTTTATGTCATTGAAATAAAAAATTAGGTCTTTTTATTTTTATATTTATAATTTATTACAAATGATTATTTATTTATTTCAAATATTAATTTATTACTTATTATGTGTAATATGTCCTAAGCATATGGATATCCTACTTGTTTAAAAATTATCATATAATGTACATTCCTGTATCTTGTGTCCCATGTTCGTGCAACTTAATTTTTAGTATATGAGACTAGTCTATATACCAAGTTAATCAATCAAAGTGTTCTTTTGAATTACCAATGAAAATTCAAGTGTTTTTTTCCTTTAAGTTTGTTTTCATGTCATTGAAATAAGAAATTAATTTTTTTATTTTATATTTATAATTTATTATAAATGATTATTTATTTATTTAAATTATTAATATATTACTCGTTCTGTGCTATGTGTCCTAAGAGTGTGAATCTCATACTTTTTAAAAATTATCATATCTTGTACGTTCTCATATCTCGTGTCTTGAAATAAGAAATTAAGTTTTGTTCTATTTTATATTTATGATTTATTATAAATGATTGTATATATTTACTTGAAATATTAATATATTTTTTATTTAGTATAATGTGTTCTAAGCGTGTGTCTTACTTTTTAAAAATTATATTGGTAAGCGTGTAGATTACTTATTAATTATTTTATAATAAGAAATAAATTTATATTAATATATTAGTGTTAGTGATAATCTTTTTTATAGATGTTAACCTTGATTTCATTTTATTTTTATAATTTATTATAAATGATTATTTATTTATTTGCAATATTAATATATTACTTATTATGTGTAATGTGTGCAAAGCATATAGGTGTCTTATTTATTTAAAAATTATCATATCATATACATTCTCGTATCTTATGTCACGTGCCTGTGCAACCTAACTCCTGGTATATGGGACTACTCCTGGTGTTTTTCCTTTAATTTATTTTTATGTCTTGAAATAAGAAACTAAGGTTTTTTTTATTTATTCTATGTTTGTAATTTATTACAAATGATTATTTATTTATTTGAAATATTAATGTATTGTTTGTTTTGTGTTGTGTGTCCTAAGAGTGTGGATACTGTATTTTTTTAAAAGTTATCATACCTCGAATGTTTTCATATCTCGTGTCATGTGTCTATGCAATCTAACTCCTGACATATGTGACTCCATACATTAAGCTAATCAACCATGATTTTTAATTATTAATTAAAAATGAAGTGTATTTTTTAATTTATTTTTGTGTCAATGAAATAAGAAATTAAGTTTTATTTCATTTATGTTTAAGATGTATTATAAATGATTGTATGTTTATTTAAAATATTGATGTATTATTTATTTATTATAGTGTGTTCTAAGCGTGTAAATATTTTACATTTAAAAAAAAATATTTTTGTAAGTATGTAGATTGCTTATTAATTGTTTTATAATAAAAAATAAATTTATATTAATATACTAATATATTAATGTTAGTAATAATCTTTTTTATAGATATTATTTTGATAAAGCCATTATTTAAAACAACTTATCTTTTTACAATTATGTCTTATCTCTTTATAATTGTCCTAAATGATTGTCATCCTGCTCACACTGCTTTTTTAGATGTTTACACTTGGATTCCTTATGATACAAACTGCTCTGCAATTAATCCCATTAAACAATGGCCCTACAAAAGTAGAAATGTATTTTAGATCTTTTTTAGATGTTTACACTTGGATTCCTTAATTGAAGAAATTATTTTTCTACATGTATTTGAAGACCATGAAGTCTATGGAAGAATTATTTTTTAGTATTATTGTGTGTCTTAGGAAATTAATGTAGGATTGGGAATAAATAATGCTATAAGCACAAATTAACTTTTTCTCTCTCTCAAAAATTATTTTTAAATGATTTTAAATAAATAAATTGAAAGAAAAATGCCCAAATGATTTTCTCCATGATTTTCCATTCAAAATATTTTTTGGAGTAAAGATATTGGCGGCTATTTAATGAGATTTTGATCAAGTGTTGTGTTTCTGAATACAGCTGTCAGAATTCTGTTATAGCTGTTGGCTTTTTGATCTTAAATACAAACTCATGTTTTGAGGTAAGAATCCTTTTCATTTAATGCTGGCAGTGTGCATGCTTAAACAAAGGGACAAGTTCATTAAATACTCTCCATGCACTGTCTTGTTTTAGCCAAAACGTGACATGCGCCTTAAATACTTTTATTTCTAAACGTTATTAAAGTGAATCTGCCACTTCTCTATAAAACTTTTTCTGATTCTTCTTGTTAGCATTGGACAGAAGGAAGAGCCAATGTTCAAGCTTTCAAAATATCTCTAAGCTCTCTCTTCAACCCCCCTTCGTCTTTTTTTCATCGTTTGTTCTTCAAGAGATATCATCTAAGTGAAAAGAGTTTTGTTTTCAACTCTTTCTGAAGAACTAATCTGCATTTCTGATTTCGAATCTATATTCTGTTCTTCCGTGCTTATAATTGCAATTCTCTCTTTCCATGTAGATTTTTGTAATTTGTTATGGTTTGAGAAACTTAAACGAGATATATTTGCGTGATAGCTTAGTTAAGAAGCTATAGTGTTATAGGTTATTAAGTGACCTTCTCATTGTGTGGGATTCTAATGTCTTGAGCTGAATTTTTTTATCTCTACAAAACAGAAAATAATAGAGGTTAACTAGAACCTATGAAATCTAGTGGGTTAAGGTTATATTTAGGTATTAAATCTATTTTCTTGTAATTGTTGGTTTGTCTCTTACCCTTCAAAAGAGTAACATAGTGGATGATCTCAAGATGCATCTTGGGGACTGGATGTAGGCGAGTTAGTGTCGAACCACTATAAATGTGACATCCTACCGAGTCGAGTCTTTGCATAGAGACGAGTTGAGTCGAGTTGAACCAAACCCGGTTGGGGTAGAATGGGCTTATAAGTGGACTTACTTGAATGAGAGAAAAAGATCAAAGTATAAGGATTAGGATTTAT